>JANAVB010028238.1:0-231747 GCA_029216955.1 Iris pallida
CTTAAAGTCATTTTTGTATTCTAAAATCAAACATTTTTATGCATGCTATCTTTCCATCGTGCTATATTTTCTTAGTCAAATTTGAAATTCTATTAAGTTTAGTTCTGTATCAACATTTCCGTATATGGTCCATATTGATTCCTCGACTGACTCATTTATTTCGTTACACCTTAACTTTTTTTCGATTCAATCTACATGTTCAGTCATTTTAATTTCATACGCAGTGCAATACCGATTCGATATGCGTCGTTTTCCTCATTTGTTCGAATCAAACTCATACTAGCTAAGTCACGATTAACTTAGTAACACCCTTTCTAAGGTTTTGTATAATTTCGTCATTTGTTGAAAACTTATTGGTACCCCGATTCTCAATTGATCAAATATCCCCAAGGCTATCCCATATACGACTCAAGGATGAAGTCACTCGAAAAATCCTTGAAACAATTATTCGAATCACAACCGATCACTTTGAACCACCATTCGAACCATTCTTCAAAATTCAAGCAAGATCCATCTATATCGTATTGGCGATGTCAACTTTTTGATAGTACCTCAATCGATAGTTATCCCACATACTCAAATAGAGTCCCAGTCATTCTCGTCCGAAATAGATTCAATCCCGCACACAACTTTGCTAACGTCGATGCTAATCTTGGTGTATATTATCCAGCTGAACTCAGTCAACCGTGCCTTACGTGAAACCATCTTTTGTTCAACAAAATTTTCCTTGTGATTTTATAAAACATATAGACTTATTGTATGGAACATCCCACGGAACATTGAGAGAGAGCATTATCAATATCGATTACGGAAGCAACAACATCATAGTTCAAAAGAATTCAATCAAAAATCCAAGGACGTAAAAGTCATGCTCTGATACCAATATATCTGGCCCCGGTTCCGTCAAACCAATCGTCCTCGCTAGGGCATGAAACGGCTCAAGCCTAGGTTGCCCTTGTGCAATCCGATTTCTATAATGGCCGATTACAGGTTAAGCGACGAGATTGTCGCACAGAAGTCCCAAAGCAGAAGCATAGAATAACAAAAAAAACACAAGTATTCAAATAAATCAGAACTTTTTTATTGATATTGAATATAAGATCACAAGGGCACGAAACCAAGATCATAAGTCGCTCAAGCTCACATTCACTTTGATTACAATCACTCAGCGCTCTTTTATCTCTCAATACAAAGGTTCATGGCTTTCTACTTGCGGATGCTTCAGAAGGCGAAGTCCATGCATTATGTCTCGTATAGGTGAATACTCCAATACGGCCATATACCTCAAAACGCCAAGGAACTCCATGCCTCAGCACATCCAAGCCAGCTCTGCCCGAACGTGCTGATACCTGAATCTATACATGAAGATTGGTGGGATATCAGTACACAATGTACTGGTGAGTGAGTTCCTTGCCCACCCATACAAAAATAACACGTCCATTTTAGTGAGTGTAACTTATTCTTTTGTGGTCTTTCTAATCATGCCTTAGGATCAGTTTTAAAACATAGACTCCTGGCTTATTTTGTGATACGACGACACAATCGTTCCATAAAACACTTTCGTGATTCTACGTCGAGGTCGTGCCTCGTAACTCAGTAGTCGTGCCATAAACTCAGTTGTGCAGCAACATCGAGATCACCTCGTAACTCAGTGTGACTTAACCATACCTTGCCACACGACCTTTTAATTCAACTAAAATGACTCAATCCGAAACTTATCAAATTCTGTGTCAACGACTCAAAACACGACGTCACATCCTTAGGTAAAGCCAAATCTTAGGCTCCATAATTGTGGTACAAACTGTACATCTATTTTCTTAATTCATTCGTGCCGTGCTTGCACATTCTTGTGAGTCAACCGACACCGTGCATGTGGCTTGTCGCTCATCACACCGACTCCACTATATGAATGATCATTGGCAATTCAAGCCATCTTAGACATAGCAAGGAGAGATAGTGGGTCGATCAATGCAGGCAGCTAGCCCCACTAAAAGCCTATCAAATTCCTAATTGCCTACCTAGCATCAGCTATATCGTGTTTCATCCGTGGCCGGATTGGTCCTGTGACTCAAGGTGTGAGATGGGCAGGACGGCCCGCAACCCGGCCCGGGCCCGTCTCGATCAAAGCCGGCCTAGACCCGGTCAATGGACCGACCCGGTTTGGGCCACCACTTCTGTGCGTCCGGGCTGGGTTTGGTTTTTTGGTCTGAAAGCCCGGCTCACCCGGTTCAGATACCGGTCCGAACCGGTTTAGCTCACTCAGCCCGGTCGACCAGGCCTGGCCCGGCTCGTTCTGCTAGCCCGATTCAGACCCGGTCCAAACCCGGTTCAACTATATATATATATATATATATATATATATATATATATATATATATATATATATATATATATATATATATATTTTATATATATATATATATATATATATATATATATATATATATATATATGTATATTATTTTTTATTTTTTATTTTTTTTTATAAATTTATTTAAAATTCAATTCGTTTAACATAACCATTAAACTTTGTATAATTAAATTCATTTAACATTCAAATCATATTATTGGTTATTTTTAGTATATAACAATATAATCAGTTGAAAAATAATAATTGATAGTCATTCAAATTATTAGCATATAATGTACTTATTTAAAGATGGTTATTTTTAGTATATTACAATTACTTGATGGTCATTCAATTTATTAGTATATATGGTGGTTATTTAAATCATGTCATTGGTTATTTTTAGTATATGAAAACTAGATCCATTTATAAAAATTAATTGATAGTCATTCAAATTATTAGTATATATGGTTGTTCTTCAAATCATGTCATTGGTCATTTTTAGTATATGATTATTAAATCTATTTATAAAAGGTAATTGATAGCCATTCAAATTATTATCATCTATGGCAGTTATTCAAATCATGTTATTAGTCATTTTTAATTATGACAATTAAATACATTTATAAAAATTAATTGATAGTCATTCAAATTATTAGGATATATGGTAGTTATTCAAATCACGTCATTGGTCATTTTTAGTATATGACCCTTAAATCCATTTATAAATTTAATTAATATTCATTCAAATTATTAGCATATATGGTAGTTATTCAAATCATGTCATTGGTCATTTTTAGTATGTGACAATTAAATCCATTTATAAAAATTAATTGATAGTCATTCAAATTATTATTATATATGGTAGCTATTCAAATCATGTCATTGATCATTTTAGTATATGACAATTAAATCAATTTATAAAAATTAATTGATAGCCATTTAAATTATTAGTATATATGGTAGTTATTCAAATCATGTCATTAGTCATTTTTAGTATATGAAAATTAAATCCGTTTATAAAAATTAATTGAGAGTCATTCAAATTATTAGTATATATGGTAGTTATTCAAATAATGTCATTGGTCATTTTTAGTATATGACAATAAAATTCATTTATAAAAATTAATTTATAGTCATTCAAGTTATTCGCTTATATGGTAGTTATTAAAAGATGGTTATTTTTGTATATAACAATTAATTGATAGTTATTTAAAACATAAACATTGTTATTCAAAATATATGACAATTCAAATTAAATTTTATTACAAATTTTATTGAACAAATCAATTAATAGTCACTTAATTGATATTACATTTTATTTCAAAATATATGAAATTTTATTCAAATTATATTTTTTTAGTTAATGTTATAGCATATTTAAATTTTTATGGAAAACAATTTGTTAACTTCTATTAAGAAATTTTTATTTTCATTTTTTTGATTTTTTTCAGAAAAATCGGCCTTGTCTGGTCCAACCCTGAATCGGCACGGCCTAAGCCCATTTCAGCCAAGCCCAGGCCCGGTCCAGCCCGACCCAGGTAACACCTTAACATGTGACCCCAGGTTGTCGTCCAAAGAAACATCGCCCTTATGCATAAGTTGTCTATAACCTCGTACCTATGAGAATATCTAGACTCACGTAAATATATGGCCTAATTTTTGGTATGACTCAAATCCTTACAAATCATGCTCATAAACCATATTTTCCATACTTTGTTGGAGACTCCCAAACGAGGGACCTCCTCGGTGTCACTACCACATTTCTAGAATAGGGATATTTTTCTCATTTTATATTATTTATATAGTGGGTATTTTTTTATTAACTAAATATAATTGTGGCATTTATTAGTTGACTAACCTATTAATTGGACCTTTGACTTGTGGACCTAATTGGACTAGACATAACTACTTGGACCTACATTCTAGGGTGAACACAACTAGACACATTTAAGTCATGTAGAGTCAAGATTAAGAGTGGAAATTAACCCTAACACTTAGACTAGAACAACCCCTTATTAAACCTAAGTGTTCATAACAACTTGAGGGCTAGAGTAGACATTTCAAAGGGGGTTTTAGGGCAACCTTCATGGCAGGTCATAAAGAGGGTTTCTCCATCTTCTTCATTTTATTTTGTGCCTCCATAAACCCTAGAAAGAGTCTCTTCAAGTCCCCTTCCATTTCTCTCATTCCCACCATTAAAACTCCTCCAAATTCTTCAAAATCTTCCCAAATCTTTGCCCTACTAGGCTAGAAGCTTGGAGACTAAGGAACTCATGAGGAGGAGTCCAAAGGATAGAGAGATTGTGTCAAACTTGACACAAGAGCATCCCTAGAAGGTTTCATTGGGAATCTATCTCCCAATAGGTAAACCTTTGTCTTTTTAGCATAGTTTGAGCTCCATTTTCATGTATGACACTTGTAGGAACACTCACAAGGACTAGAGGTACCCATGGGGAGAGGAGCAATGCTCTATTCCTCATTTTGTTATATTTTAATTAGGGTTTTTGTGCCATCCTTGGAGAAATTCGAGTAGACCCCACCAAGTATTTGTCAAAATGATAAATAGACTATTTTTGGCTTTGTTTTCAGTTTTGCACCCATGGATGTCTTGGTTGATTATTTGGTAGCGACTCCATGTGATTTCTAAGGTTACCTCACTAATGTATATACCTATATATATGAGTTAGATCTGAAAGTTATATATATGTATGTATATTGATGTGAAGTGTGTGTACACTATTAAGGGGAATTTGGCACTATCATTGAGATAGTGGGGGGGGTCGGGCAAGGGCCCTAGTCAATGAGGCTGTGTTCAGTTGTAATAAGTAATAGTGTGTGTGCATTTGAGGGCATGTGTTCACTGAGTTTAAGACCTTAGGCCACTGTTTGATTTAGTGAGGGTTATGTAAGCACTGTCAATGTGCCACATGGTGGTCTATGGGACTGATCAAGTAGTGCATCAGTGGGGGGATTACTTTGCTTTTAGTGTCAGTAGGAGACAGTGATAGGGAAGGGGATTGACGGTGTGCTGTTCGGGAGCCCAGAAGAGAGAGCTACTGTCAAGTATCAGTAAGCTTGGGCCTGTGTTGGCCATTGGCCATAGCCTATGAGCCATACTCCCAGAAAGGTCAGTCCATGAGAGAGGCCTGTGAGGTGCACTGGCCATGGCAGTCAGTGAGGGGATCCAAGCCCTATGTGCACAGGTCGGGTAAAGGCCAGTGCCTAGTGATGGCCTTTGGCCCAAGTGTCATAAGTGAGTGAAGGTAAGGATTAGATGTGTATAATTATGAATGTCAGTTAGTGTTAGTATAGGTTTTCAGTTAGTACATTGTGTGTGTGTGTGTGTGTGTGTCTAAGAATGAGAGTATCAGTTATAATGTCAGTATCAGTGAACAATAGGTTTTATCCATAGGCAAATTTCTGAGAGAGTGTCATGTGTGTGCCCAAACATGGGAATAGGTGAGTAGCAGCAGGAAGTCAGAGGGTTATGGAAGTTTTGGCCTATTGGAGTAATGTGACAGAGGGTAAGAGAGGCATAGGCTTTTAAGGATGTGCGGCCAAGCCACTTTGGTTTTAGGCCATTTGGCTACTTAGTACTGTGGCTGTGAGGGGGAATACACCTACTGTTATATCAAGTTAGAGTTGTACTTGGCAACATTTGCCTTAGCAGTACAGCTTGCATTGCATGCATTGCAGCTACAGCACGGGCCAATAGGCCATATGCACTGCAGTTGGCATTGCATTAGCAGTGGCTTCATTAGCATGCACTTGGCATTTGCCATTAGCAGCAGCATGGCCTGCATTTAGGCTACAATAGCCTTGAAGCAACAACAACATTAGCTTGGTTCACATTGGGGTTAGGGTGAGGGTTATCAAGATGATTTGGAGTTTTACCTTGTAGTAACATAGTGAGGTAATTACCTAATCTAACTATCTAAGGTAATGTACTACCTATAGTGTTTGGCCTATGTTAGAGATGGGTAGAGGGTTGCCTATTTGATTGTATGTTTGGGTAAGGAGGATTGGATAGGTAGATGACAACATCTAATCTAAGGTAATGGTTTACCTAGCAATCCAAGGTAATGACTTACCTATCTAATCTAAGGATAGGTAATGGTCTAGTATGACTTATAGTTAGGGTATAATTAAGCATACTTAAAGGTTAGGGTTATCTAAGTTAAGTAACCCATAAATAAGGTAAAGGGTAATCATAGGTAATGGTATATAGGATACATGCCTAGGTAAGTATCTAATAGGAGTGACGCATATATATATATATATATATATATTATGGGCATCCACAACGTCGTAGGACTGATGAAAAATGGCCATGATCTGAGCTGGCGTGGGACATAATGGGGCGCCACGTGCATGAAAACTCAACGGCTAGGGCGTCGCACGGGCTGTCGAGGACCGGCACCATTATACCACGGATATAAACGACGGCCGACCATGCGGCCCGTCGTGCAACTTCCTATGGGCGTCGAAAAGACGTCGTAAGGACGTCGTGCGTATAGAACGGGTGGCTGGACGGCATCGGCTGTCGTAGGCGTCGTGAAGACGTTAGGGGCGCCTTCGGCGTCGTGGGCGAAGCGAGGCGTTGAGTTGCCGGCGTCGAAAGACGTCGGCCGTCTCGTGAGGCTCTGGAGTGCGCGAGGCGTACGTGAGGGGTGATGATGAAAATCTAGTGGGGACAAGATCTGCAGGAAGAGTCCGAAACGACATGACGACCGGCTAAAAATCGTGTACGGGGAGGCACAATTTAACTAAGCTCGCTTTTAAGAATATATATATATATATATATATATATATATATATATATATAATAACTAAGTATGTATTGACTTGAAATAGGTCAACCTAACATAGATTTGACTAGGGTTGACCAGGGTAGACCAGTTGACCAGAAGTCAACTGTAAGGCAAATTTGACCTATATTGCATATCTCACACTAGAAAACCATGTTTAACACAATTAGACCCGAATTAACAATGTATATCTCATCTATAGGTCTTGTGACTCCACTTTGAGCCTCGATTCATATTCATTGCTCTGGACCGCAAGCGAGTACATTCTCTGATAGTTTCCATTATTTGATTACCACTATAATTTAAGTATTTAGAAATATTACTTATGATTCTTGACACGATGGTACATGGATTGGTATTGTCATTGGATCTTCAGTCATGGGATGTTACCTTAATTCATCGTAATGGTTTCGGATACTGTCCTCGTTGGTAATGGATAACATTGGATAATATTGGATAACACTAGAATACATTGGCTAGTAGCGTGTCATGGTTGGATCCGTCGTATCAGTCGGGGTGGGAGAAATACTAGTTGGATATGTGATTAAGAACTATCAGCAAGTAGTGTAAATCATTGGCTACTAGCTATCATACACTTCACGTATGGTTGAGCGAGCCTTCCTTAGTGTAAATCATTGAATCTCCTAAGCCGATCACATATCTAATTTTGTGTTCCAAAACACATTGTCTATTATAGTTTCTTACTCAGTTCACCAGCTACATTGGTCTATCTTTGATATGGTAGTTCCTCTTCCATTACTTGCTCGCACAGATTACATTTTTAAATTATATTGCATGTCTCTTCCCATTATATTATTACCTCAGACATGTTTTCCTTATCATATATAGCATTTTCTCAATCACTGCTTTATATTTTTTGTCAATTAATTGGAATTGCTATTTGAGTTGTACTTTACTATAATCCTGACTGGATAATATTTTTAAGAGTATTTAGAGAACTGACGACCATGCCCAGAAGATTTCCTTTTGGAGCCGGTGCTCGCTGAAGATGCACCTTTAGTAGTACTTTTAGCTGGTAGCTAGGGTTAATGGACCTTGTCTCCAGTTTATGAGATTGAGATGTTATATTTATTCAAGATATGTATTATTTTGATTTAGACTTCTAGACTTATTGTGTTATGACTTCTGCTACTCTGTTTTCGTCTTTCATTATCTCTATTATTATCATGCTATCATCTTCCTCTAGTTCATGTGATTGAGTACATAATGTTATAGATGTCATATTATTCCTCCGTGCGGAGATGACAGTTATATATATTCCATATCTGTTAGACGTTAGATATATTGTCGACCTGTACAACGTTATACCGCCGACACTGCAGTGTAGGCTGGATGTACCCACGTCCTCGTGCCCCTAAGCAGGGTACGGGTCGTGACACCTCAGCGATAAATGATCACATAAACTTTCCATTCTTTGAAACCCTGAAAGTGGCTACTGTATAGCCTTCCTACTTAACTTGAAGAAAACGTGTTCCATTAGTACCATAGACCGTAGATACTTTTCATTGCACCAACCGTGTTTCATGCCTTAAATTGTGTTCGGTGCGACACTACCGCCCAAGTCATACTCTATACGATAAGCCTTGAGACCGTGGGAACGTGTGGCTATACCAAGCCGTAGAACCATGAGACAATGCCTACTATGACAACAAGTCGATAGCCCGTGGAGTTACTTTGCTTAACTCAATACATGCGGTTGAACGATCGAGTGCCAACTTTAAAAACCATCATAGGTTGATATCTAGGAAATAAGTTAATCATTTCATGTTCTATACACATTTGACTCAAAACAGAATTATTCACTTTAGCTATGTGGGTTTGTCTCTTTTATTAGCATACCTACTCAGTGTAATTGAATTTTTTTCATTTATTACTGTTAAAAACAAGCTGAGGCAAGTTCACCGAACCACCCACCCGAACAAGGAGTTGTCTCGAATGAGCGGGACTTCGAACAAGCCTTTGCATGGCTAAGTCCAAATGTCGATTGTGTTTCGATCCCTCCGGTTAAACTGAGCAGGACGAGACAATACAGTGAATGTCTGGGGGTTGCTAAGAGGATGGTAGAGGGTCGTGTTAGCTTTATAACAAACTCTCGTAGAGCATCACAGGAGGCCGAGAAGGGGGTACAAAACTCCTGTGCACTGAAAAGTGCTGGCGGCTGAACCTAGTTGAATAGGTCCGATTTTTTTTTGGGTGTCACGACCTGCACCCGCTTTTCGGGATGCGAGTGCGTATCCAAGCCAGCCTATACCGTAGTGTCGACGGTAGAATGCTATCTAGCCACAATGCTTAAAATCACAATAATTACTCATTCACAAATTTACATTTAAAGAATTTACAACTCTAACAAATTGAAATAAGCAATTAATCTATTTAGTTTTTAGGTTTTGGCCTTCAAGCATATACCCATGTCTCCCCAATGGTCCAAGCATAGTGTAGCAGACGGCTATCTGAAAAAATAGGTTTCCAGTCAGGAATGGAACGAGTACAAATTATTGAATACAGTTTCAATTATATGTTAACGACTATAAAACAATAATTAGTCAAAAAATACATGGTGAGTATATCCAGAAAGGTAACAAGAAACATGAAGATTACCAGGCAGGAAAAATATGACAGCATGTAACGAGTAGAACAGGAGAATATAACTATCTACGTGCTTTAAAGTACTCTTTCGATATGTGATCGGTCTGGGGCAGTTACACCATAAGGTCTAAGTTAATTATCAAGGTCTATTTTATTTAACAAGGTCGACATTATTTGTCAAGGTCTACTATGCAGAAAATAAAATATAGTCTACAGTCTGATTACATATCTATTAGTATTTTTCCGTCCCGACACAATATACGAGCAAGAGGGAAGACATGTAAAGGAAATGAAGTGCCATCGTGTAACGAGCGTGTCAAAAAATCAAGTATGATATAACTGAATAGTACAATATAGGAATTAACAATATTAAAAACAAATAATAAATTTACTCGCCTGGGGTCCTTTGCTGGTGAAACCAATAATAGCAACCACTCAGTGAACCACAAAAGTCAAACTCACGCAACAGTCTCTGGATGCCGAAACAGACATCCAATACGTTTGGTGTAAAAGAAATATCTAAAAATGCCTAACCAAAAGTCCAATTATGGACAAAGGAGCAAAAGCATAATTTTAGGTCAAAACGATGTATGTCGTTGGACCCACTTTGTACCGAAAGACATGCTAGTACCGACGGTATCTAAAGTTACCAAACTATATGTCTACGGGTCCGGTTTGATGATACAAACCCAACTGTATGTCTAAAGTTAGATTTTGGTGGACCGTACATAAATTTGCTTGTTGGATCGGGTCACGGGCCCGCCAAAAGGGCGTTCCGGTCGGCCTTCTCAGAATCAGACCAAACTTGGAATACAGGACCTATTGGAGCAAGTTTTGTCTCGAGATGATAAATGTGCACGAAGTTGTGGGCTTGTTTGCAAAATGATCGATACGGGGTATTTTGACAGATACGCCTCGATTTCGTCGCACACACACAACGAAATTGAGTTCCGTCGAATCCCACACGTCGACAACATCCAAACGTGTCTTTCGATGCTCATGGGTTGCGACCATATCGCCCATTTTGTCGGGCCACACGTCGTATCGGTGAAAATCATCAAATTTATATAGTTCAAAAATGAGTTTTTACTTAAACTTTGAAACTGATTTAACAAGAATTTAATCGATGAAAATTAAAACTAAAAGAGGGGTTTCCATCTCGTATATGTTGTCTGTGATCCTTTTCAAATATATTTTGAAATCTGTTGCTGAATTGGCAAAAAATTGCCTTGCTAATCTAGGGTTTTAAGCTCTTAACTATTCTATTTTTTGACAGTATTTTGCTCAAATTTGAGTCGATTTCATGGACACGTTACTCATCTATACTCAAACCTATTACTGTTATTTAAAGGTGGTTATATGGGCTCTCTATGCGAGTTGATAGATTCAAAAATGGTTGAGCCAATACGGAGAAAAGAAAATAAGTAAAGGGGTACTTGCTGGGTTTAGAAAACAGAGTCTCCTCTATTTTCTTGTCGAAAATGGCAGGCACGGCTGTGCTCCGGCAAGCTAGCGGCGGTGTAGGCTACTCGTAGGGTGTGCAGGGGGTTCTCGGGCTGGGGGAAGGCCTCTCAATTGATCACGAGAGGTTTGGTAGGTTTTTGAACGAAAAATTTTCCTCGATCGCTCGTATACATATATATATACATACACCCACCGACTTTTAGATAGATTTCCTGTCCAATTTAAATTGAGGATTAAATAGGATTTGGTATGATCCAATGGAGAATATGATCGGGATTAGGCAGGAGAAAATCGGGGTCGATTTAGTTAGATATTGATTAAGATCTTGTTCGATTAAAATTTTGACACTACTGTGCTTGGCAGCGGGTGAAATAGGAATGAATATCTCGTGAGATATTGAATATCTCGTGAGATACTCAATAGTTTTTCTTTCGATAAACACATACTAAATCTTAAAGTAATAAAAACCTGTAAAATAATTAAAATTTCTAAAAATAGTGAGAATATGTCCTTGTAGCACTCCCTAATTGTAGGATACTTTAGACATATAACTATACTTGTATTAATTAAAGTCACTTATTAATAAGTTACCAAATGAACCATAATAATAATAATAACAATAATAATATTAGTAATCAAAATAATAATAATAATTTCAACAACAAACTAGTTGTAATGACCCGCTCCGCACAGTGCATTACGATGAGTCGTTGACTCAAAGAGTTGCGTTGACCCGAAATATATATCGATGCGAAAAGTTACGTTGACCGTAGAATGCATCGAGTAAGTTCGATGCAAGTGTTAAGTTGGTCCAAGGAAAAGCATTGAGTCGGTTCGAAGATTCTAAGAAATTAATTTGATGCAACGCACAAGTCCGATTCAAACGAATATTGATTTTAGTTGGTTTTATGTGCTGGCTATATGTTTACGTTGAAATATAACAGGTCAACTTTTTGCCTTAATTGCAATGGTGTCCGTAAAAACTAAATCACCACCTCACAACGGACTGATAGGCACGGTAAGCCAAATTGGTCGAATAATTCAATAAAGCATGAAGTGCTCGAATGGCTAAGTCAGAAGAGTTGGCCATACAACAAAGTTATGAAATCGAGCTGTATCGGCTTGGCAAAACGATAAGGCATATCGGCTTAAGGTGGGAGGACTTTGACTCTTCTTTTCTACTTCTTCATGCCTAAGTAAAATATATCGTTGTATGCTAAGTTAACCTATCGAGACCACGGGCGTGGCTCGATCGAGAGATGAACATAGTGTGTGTCAAACACTAGATGGAAAAATTAAAATAAAACGTACATCAAATGTACGAATCGCTATTGAATATTGAATATCGTAAAGGCGAGCGCCCCAATGCGCAAGCCATAAGAACATAGGATAACTGTATCGACAAGTCCCTCAGCGCACGAGTCGTTCGTGTCTTCGCGCACGAGCTAGAAGGCTAGCACATTGAAAGACTATTGAGACGAGTGCCCTAGTGTACGAGCCATGAACATTGAACACTAAGGCATATAACAAGGAAATACGGTATTGAGGCGTGCATCGCATACACGATTCGAAGAATAAAGAACATTTGGGTCAAAGCGAGCATACATGCACAAGAATCATAAAAGATGGCTTCGTTGTGAAGAGAACAGTTGTTGTATGAAAGTCATAGAACTGTCGAATGTGGCACGGTGCCTTGAAAATGTTCAGGACCTTCGGATCATTCGTTTGATGAATATTGAGTTGAGGCATGGTGCCATTGAACACTGAAACGAAGAAATAAAATCGTACAAAGAATGTAAGAACATATAAAGGGTAAGAACGATGAAAGAAAGAGAATTACAAGATGATGTAAAGTCTGAGTTTCAGACTTGAGACTATGTTTGGTTGTATGGGTTTGACACGTGTTGTATGGTCAAATGGACTTAAGATATTGCCCGTGCACGAGTGGGATATGATTCCCTCTAACGTGTTTTTGGCCCGGGGCACTGGGATCATTTGGCCTAGAAGGGATGTTAATCTTTGTGGGCACACATCCGTAAGAAGACTAGCGACCAGTTATCAATGTGAAATGCCGTAAACAAAGGTTTGCAAATGGTATGTCTCCATTTATTTGGGCAATAACCCAATATGGGAGGCGCCGGGCTACACAATTTGAAAAAAATAAGTTAGTCCATTTTGGCACGGATACGCCAACAACCTTCATATAATTAAGGAATGGTGGGCCGAAAGTGCAGGAACACAAAGATCTTACATAAAGCACTTATAACATGTCAGGGAAGGAATGAGGCGCATTCACCTTGCGTCGGTGTAAAGGTGAGTGCGTTGATGTTGGTAAGATGTCACGAAATAACACGAGATTGTAATTGGTTGCCTGCTTGCTTATGTGAATCAAATAACATGCTTGTCGTGATAACATATTTTACTGCTTTCGAATATGCCTTAAAACCGATCCTAAGGAGAACATAAAAAGATCACTAAATTGTATGCTGCATAATTCAATATATCTACTTAATGTCGGTTTAGGTAAAGTGGGTCTTTGATCAGTACAGCGAGGACGAAAGTACTAATCCCCTACTAGTTTGCTTGCATGTTCAGGGAATGATATGCTCCCAGCGGAGCTTCGCTCGAATGCGCTGAGGCATGGAATGTCGTAGCACTTTGAGGCATACGATCACATTGACGCTCGGACTTGCAACAGGATTAAGGCGGCCCAGATATAGAAGACATGATGCATGGAACGGTGAAATCCTTTGTGGACAAGAGAGAACCTGAGTGTTGTAAGCTAATCTAGCAAATTTAGTTGGGCTATTGAAAGCCTTTGTAATCTCAGCTCAATTATCAATAAAGAGAATGTTTCGTATACTATGTTTCTTTCACTGCTAATATCAAATCAAAGATAACCATTTAAGAACTTGTCTTCTTGCCTTGTACGAGCCAGAGTCGTACGATATTACGCCCCAGTGAGCATGAACGATTCGGATAAATCGATACGAGGATGAGCCATTTCTGGGTCGGAGCGTGACAAATTGGTATAAGAGCTCTACGTTCAATTTCCTCAGGACACTTGCTTCGTTTCAATTCCAAAGAGTTGCCCACCACCAATCAAATCACTCTTGAATCTACTCAATGTCGTACTGGATGTTCCATACAATAAATCTAATACAAATCGTGTAATTTTGCCGCATGTGTTTCGGAAATTACATGATATTTACTGAGAAAGTCATAAAATGTTTGTTGCATCGAGTGTAACGAACCGTTAAATGTTTGTTGCTGCAACTGCAATAAGTCGTAAGTCAAGATGTTTGTTGTTTCAATGCAATAGCCGATATGAGAAATATTGGTTACATCGATATAATGAAAGTCATGGAATGTTGCTGTATCAATTGCAACAAGTTGAATTATGAATGATGTATTGCAATGAAAATAAAAGTTGATATCAAATGTGTTGAACGGATTTGAGTATTGGCTTCGAATGTTGGGAATAAATCATTGTACGAGATGCAACGGATGTCGAAAATGAATCGATGTACAAGGTAAAATGAAAGGAACTAAAACCATAAATCGATAGAAACGAATCAGTTCGCTTGCGTACCAAACTTGTGTTGGCAAATGAAAACATTGGCCGAGTTGTGTTGGATTTGATTAATCAAAAGTTATAGTTGTGATCGGCATGATCACTGCGAATATCATGAGTTAGAATAAACATTTGGTTCATACCAAGTATGATACGAGGAAAATAACTTGATTTTCAAGTGGTACATGACATACCACCTATGCAATGGGTGGCTCGATTATGAGTGGTATATGAAATACCCCTTGTGCGATGGATTGCATCGACACGTCATGAGAATTGTGAATGATTTGTCCGCAACAGAAGGGAGAGTGCCAAGACTCGATCAAAAATTTGTATGACGGTATATTGATACAAGTGTTTTTCGATAATCGGTTGAAACGTTATGACGGAGACACGTATCAATGAATGATATATCGGACAAAATTTATAAGTCGGTTGAACGAATGAGACTAACAAAACGATTATGCGTTGAAGCAATAATCGGATCGATAGGATAAGAAACTTGAAGTTGTAAACGAGTCGCACGACTTGCGAGCTCAGTGAAGATGTAGGACAATGCAAATTGTAATCGGATCACACGACTTACGATATCGATGGAAATGTTGGACGAGGCAAATTGTAATCAAATCGTATGACTTATGATCTCGATAAAAATGTTGGGCGATACAAACTGTAATCGGATCACACTACGTACGATTTCGATGAAAATGTTGGTTGATACGGATAATCGTGCCTAAGAAAATAGTTAGTTATGTTACGACAAAATCAATTGAGTATGCCTGAAACACGAGAAACTTAGAGGACATGATCATATAACTCGAGGGTTCGATGTTGGCTAATCGGCAACTCGGTTACGCGATCAAAGTATAGAGGGATACAGCAAATAGGAAAACGTGTTGATGTGTATGAAAAAGTTTGTAGTGAACTTGGATATATGCAATACGAACTAAAGTTGACGTTGATGCAGATTCAAAGTTGACCTTGTGCTATCGAAATTGGTGCGCAAGAAAACATAAGCACGATATGAGAATACAAAACAGAGCATGCTTACGATATCATAATTTTTGGAAAAAGTAATACGAGAATGTCAAACTGGTTGATCGTAAACCTTGCAATTGATCAGGCAAGACCGCAGAAGTTATCGACGATTGTTTTGATGCGTATAGCATCTCGAATGTCGACCATGGGTAGATAGCCTCGAACTCAATACGAGTAGATATTTCGTGAATTACAGAATTATTGACGGTAGTGCTTGAATTACTCGAAAGATAGTTGCGCCTAAGTTGCGCCGATAGAAATGATTTTGTCCAAAATTTGGGGTGGTCCCACAGAAATTGTCGGAATATGATTTGGCTCTAAAATAATATAGCATGGTTCATAGTAACTATCCTTCATTAATGATCCACAATTATCGAGCTTAGCTATGGGGCAGCTGAGCCTAGAAGACTTAACCGCCAAATCAAAGTGAATGATGTAGACCCATAAGATGACCCATATCATGTCGCATATGGAATTGCGTCGAAAAAAAATAAATTATAGTGCATGTTGATGATAAGTCTAGGTGATCAGATGATTGTTTCGAGAATTAATGGAACGGCTTCGGCCGAGAACGATATAGTCGAATTTGATAGTTGATTGAATGAATACTCGAATGAGTATATTGGTCGATGATCGAAACAAAAATTTCAATAAAACTAACTTGGTGATACGAATAGGTGACTGCGAGAATCGTGCTATGCACGAGAGCAACCAAAAAGGGAATACCTTTCAATTGTGTTATTGGACTTGGATTCACCTAGCAATTGAGCTTGCGTGAATCGAACTTAAATTCGATGTTGTGAGACAGACAAGTTCAAATTTTGGCTAGCGCCTCACTGACCTTAGCATCCAGAATGATTCGAGTCTGAAAGGCCTGGGTCAACCTACCCTACCAGCTACACCGTGCTTCCTCCCGTCGCTCGCAAGCTCGCTACATCCCTAACCACAACTCATCTGCTGATTCTTCAACATCAGTCGGTTCGGACCTTCTCTTGTTCCCCGACCTGTTTGCTTGCTCACTAGAAGAGTCAAGCGAGAGCAGCTAGTTTAGAAGGAAGAGGACACCAGGGGCTCTTCGGCCTCACTTGTCGGAGACTGAACTACTCTCGCCTCACTAACGCTCGCCTTCTACCCTTCCCCCAAGAGCAGAAAGGAAATAGCATCGGTTATTGCCGAGAAGAATTAGATGGTGCATGCAGAATTCCCTACTCGATAGGAATCGAACATAAGACGCATCGTAAAGACCTTTGTGTCAGAATAATTATAGCTTTTGAGCACTGTCGACTTGAGTAAAACTTTCAGATCGGAAAGACCGTTGCCTTTGAGCACAGTCGATTTGAATTGCTTCGGGAGAATTTAAGAACGGTGTCTACGTAGGTCACATAGCGGGCATAGTCCTGAATATTGATGCATTTGCAAGTCAACAAAGAAAATCGTATCGAGATGAGTTGCATAGCCAGACTTCGGAAATAGTTAGACGCTGACTTCGAACGCAAGGCGTTGCAGAGGATAGTTGTGATCGGATGTGCGACGGCTTGATGCAATGCTTGTTATTGATGGTTAGTGCGAAGACTTACGAAAATAAGAAATGTGATTTTTGAATCACGTGACATGCGACAATTTTTGTTGAATAAATGACGTATGTATCGAATATACGTATGTGATAAATTTTTGAGAACAGTCGCTAAATATAAGTGCGATCGGGAGTACGAGATGGCAAGCATAGGATTGAAATTTATGTGTCAGCTTTATTCTAATTTTCTACCACTGGCTTGCCTGAAATACACATATTTTTTGGATGCCTTGAATAGGTGTACGATCCAAATCAAGTTGTATACTGAATTCAAATTGAGCTGCAGGAAAAACTAAAAGTTAATAAAATCTTGCACGAGTGTTTGAAATGGAACAACGATAGTTAGGCAAGATCGTGAAACGATCTAGAGACACTTGGATTAAGTGTTGGTTTCGGTTCGAGGATGAACCTTGTTTTGAGTGGTGTATTATGTAATGACCCACTCCGCACTGTGCATTACGATGAGTCGTTGACTCAAAGAGTTACATTGACCCGAAATATGTATCGATGTGAGTCGATGCGAAGAGTTACATTGACCCGAGGAATGCATCGAGTAAGTTCGATGCAAGTGTTAAGTTTTAATCGGAGACACGTATCTATGAATGATACGTCGTATGTTCCTATATCATCGTGCATCAACATACCGTTTCATTAGACTCGTTCGTTCAACCGACTTATTAATTTTGTATATATCATTCAAATGAAAATTTGTTCCTACTAAATTAATTCTGTAAAATTAATTTACTTTTATAGAATTAATTTAGATGTTTGATTGTCATTATTTTCCTTAAAGAATTATTTTCCATGGATTTGAGAAAAAATATTTAAGATTTTAAATTATTTTCTTAACCTTATCTCTAAGCTATTTTTCTAATATTAGATTTAAATGAATCTAAGATTTGAAAAAAATATATATTTAGAGATAAGTTTGTATATGAAGAGATAATTTTATTTATGGATCCTTCTTACATCACAAATTAAGAAAAAACGGAAAAAAAAAAAAAAAAAAAACTTTGGCGACATCTAAGATGGCGCCAAGCTAAAGAATTATATTGCACGCTTGTTCCAAGTCAGAAGTTCATAAAAAAGCGTTCCAGAAATTTGATTGACTAGACAATAACCGACTAAAAAAATGTCGAATGTTGTTTTGATCAACAAAGGTTTTAACCATCCTAGTAGACCGTTCTACTAAATATATTAGCAAAGTTCGTAGCAGTTTTACTGCCTAAATTCTCCACAGAGCAGATTATTCCGCTCTAGCAATTTATATATACTGCCTTCAACTCTATAGCAGCTCTTACTACTTAAATCAAAACAATTTCTGATTTAGACTGCAAGACTTGAGAAGATTCTTCAACACTTTTATTAGGGTGTTGTTAAATGCTGCAATATTTTTGTTCATTTACCCCCATTTTGTTGATTTTGTTAAGTTTACCTTGTAAACTAAATTGCATTTTACCTTCTTCTTTTTACCCTGTACATTCCTTAATTCTTTACATCAATTAAATACTTTTATTATCATATTAGCTTAAAAATTGAAAAGGGAAAGAAAAGATCAAAAAAAGAGAACGAGCGAATAAATGAACGAACGAAGAGGGTTAGGGTTTACAGTAAACCCAAAAACAAACTCAAAAAAAAAAATTAACTGAAGATGGGATGAAAGTATGCAAACATACAAGCATACTCTCTTAGTTTTTGTATTTTATGATTTTTTTTCTTAAAGGAAGAAAGACTAGACAATTGTCCATTTTTCTCAAGAAAGATAAAATCGATTAAATTTTTAATCAAATGTTTTTTTTAATATACGTTTAATTTTTTCAAAAAAAAAAAAAGAAAAAAAATGAGTTAATTAGTTGTACCTCCCTATGGTTTGTACCCATTTTAGTAACTGTTTCCATTGTTTAAAAAATAAAGAACACCCCTCTGATTTATAGAGTTAATTAGTTGTACCCTCTGATGCATAGAAGAAAGTGAGTGAAAAATTAAGCACCCAGGGAGGTGTTCTTTGTTTTTAAAACAACAAGAACAGTTACCAAAATGCATACAAACCATATGGGTACAACTAATTAACTCAAAGAAAATTGTGGGAGCTAAATTGGTAGTTTAATTTATATGCAAATGACCTCTAGCCTAGTGGTTAAGAGAGATGCATGCGGCCCAAGTGGTCGGGAGTTCGAGCCTCAGTGGAGGCGAGTTCGCTAAAAAGTACCCATTGCTTCAAAAAAAAAAAAAAAAAAAATATATATATATATATATATATATATATATATATATATATATATATAACTGATCAAAGTTCCTAAAAATAAAAAAGATGTAAATTCAATGAAAACATAAGTGAGTTTAATAACACCCTATTTTGTCAAAGTAAAAGTTACCTAACTACAATTACATGGATACATTGTACACATAAATCCTAACAAAACAAAATCAAGCTACCAAGGATACAAGTCATCCACAGGACCATCATTCCAGTTCAGGACCCTCTTCTCCCCTGGCTTCAAATACACTCTCTCACCATGCGGCAGCTTCCTCGCGAGCCCGTTCAGTATCTGGTGGAACGCGTCCCCCGGCTGCGCCGGCTGCTGGAACAGCATGGCCCGCTTCATGGACGGGTTCGCGAGCAGCCTCTGCTTCCTCAGTATCGCCTCGGGCGACATCGAAGCGAGAATCCTATCCAGGTTGGGAACGTCCTTCTCCGCCACGAACACCCCGATTTCATCCCACGGGATGGCGTCGGCGAAAGGGAGCATGATGTCGTCGGCTATGACCACGGGGATGCACCCGAACACCACCGCCTCCACCAGCCTGGGACTCCACGGCGCCCACCCCAGGGGGCACAGGCAGAAGATGGCGCGCTGCATGTCCCTGTAGTAGTTCTTCGTGTGCTCGGACGAGATGTCGAAGAGGGGGTTGTTCTTGAAGTTCTCCCATATCGAAGCCCGAACGCCCCTATTTATCAACCATGAAAAAAAATACAGACAAAAGTCACGTGCAACGCAAATACACGACTTCTAAGTAACGCAAATACGCGACTTCTAAGTACCATTATATAGTAAGGCCGCTTTACCTTGCATAGTAGCCGCCTTCCGGATCGTTCCACGTGTCGTAAAACAATCCTCGAAAATAAACGAAAATGGAGCGAGGAGTTTTGGGAGGGATGAAGTGAGCTTGCATCTTCTTCGGAGGAGCATATGGAGGGATAATGATGGAGCCCTCCTTCAAACAAACATGGTTGCGTTGCCCAAAAGTTTGAAGTATAGTTGCGCGTTTAAGCATTGGAAGTATTCCCCTCTCAATGGCCTTGTCTTCCTACCATCATCCAAAGTTTTTTTTTTTATCGTATGGGTTACACAATGTAAGAAAAGTAACACAAAAACTCGAATAAGCGACTATATCATGGTGAATTATCATACATTGTTTGACATTGCATGCTTCAACTAATTTATAGGAACATATCAATTCCCATTGAACACCAACACAATGAATGAGAAGTTTGTGACGAACACGACCAGTATCTGACTTAGCTCCACATGTTTTGATAATGCATGTGATCCGAGTCAAACCAATGCATCGCATGTGCAAAGAAAAAAAAAATTTGGAATCACTCTTGAGTGAATTAAAAATGAACGCCTAAAGAGAAGTCAGATGTCATTGTTGGTGTTTTATTCTATGTGTTGTGTGTGTTCACAACATTCTATTGTTAAAAGATAGTCCCACATCGAAAAATCACACCAATATGTATCTCTATATATTACTTATGAAGGAATAGAGAGATGTACATGGGTTGAGGCCCAATGGAGAGTGCCATGTGGGGGGATTTTACATAGAGGTGAGAATAAGAAACCAACTTTTGGCCAAAATGAAAATAGAGGGGCTTAGCGACTCGGGCTCGGGCTCGGACTCGGGCTTGGGCTTTTGAGGCTTAATGTGGCTTTTTGATGGCACTTTGCACTTAGCTCGTCGCTAGGCGCATTGTGCGCTTTAGTTGCGCTCGTGCGCCTCTGCGCGGCCCTACGTGGCGTGCGAGGCGTACGGGTCGAGCGGGTCGAGTGGGCCGTTCAAATTATGTAACGTCCACGGGTCTTGTGGGCTCAGATCCAGAAAATCCGGATCTGGCATTAAACCTGAGCGTGCGTTCAGAATTTGAAAAGCCCACCTCGTGCCTATAATATCAGCAGCATCTCCTCTCTCCAGGATTACAGAAAATAATCAGAGAATTTCCAGAGAGAGAGAGAAGTGCTGCTGCTATTCCAAGGAGTCGTCAACATTTTTGGCCAGCGTTCTAAAGTTCTCTTCGAACTTGCTGGTTCCTGGAGGCTTGTCCGTAAGGCGGATATAGCTTTGAGCGCCGGTGATCTTTCACCCCAGCAGGCTTTCTTCTTCTTCTGTTGCCTTCGAGAATACCGTCGCTTCTCTTTAGAAGTTATACGGTTCTGTTGCCTTCGAGAAACATTACGAAATCTTTTTAGATTCCCATAATACAACATCACCTTCTTTAAGGTGTTGTTGCTGGAAACATTGTCTTTACAATAGTTTCTGAATTCGTGGTTTTCCATCGATTGTTCGCCAAGGGACTAACAATCTCAAAGCTATATCGAAAAGATGGATAACTCACGTGCATCGCTCGTCAATACCGACTTTAACAAGTTGGAGAAATTCGACGGCGAACATTTCCAAATCCGGAAACGAAAAGTAACCTTAAACATTCAACTCGTGGAAGTTGATCACGTGCTGAATGAGGAAGAACCGATCGTTCCAACAACCGGAACCGCAGAAGTTATTGCAGCTGCTAAGTCCAAGCAGGCAAAATGGATTAGAGAAAACAGTATCTGTAAACTGTTGATTCTCAATAGCATGGAAGACTCTCTGGCAGAGTCCTATTCCAAGAAGAATTCTGCCAAAGAGATTTGGGACTCCTTGGAAAAATTGTACGAAGATGACGAGAATCGGTCCAAGATCTTCTTGGTTGAAAGATACCACAAGTGGACCTTCGAAGATGAGAAGGCTATGTTGCCCCAAGTAAAGGAGTTTCTGAAGCTGCGCCAAAAGTTGGATGACGAGAAGATGCCTCTTGTCGACAAGTTTGTCGTTGGAGGAATCGTCTCTAAACTTCCTACGGGTTGGAGCAACTTCTATGCAAGGATGCACCGTAAGAAGCTGGACATATGTATGGAAGATCTCCTACAAGAGATCCATGTTGAGGACGAGATGCGCTCTCAACAGAAGATGGATTCTCTGTCCAAACAACTGGCGAAAGCAAATCTAGTCTAAACCAGAGAGTACAAGGGGAAGCAGGCGGCTTCTCCTCACAAGAAGAAGAAGGACTTCACTAATCTGAAAGTGAAGAGTCCTTCATTCAAGAATCAGAAGTCCAAGTCCCATGTGACTTGTTACAAATGTGGCAAGAAGGGCCACTACAAAAGTGACTGCAAGGAACCAGAAAAAGGTGAGCCCAGTAAGGTTTCTTTGGTTACTAATCTGGTTGCAATGATAGCGAAGGTTGCAAATGTGGGGGTCGACTCGGACTGGTGGATAGACACTGGTGCGACATGTCATGTCTGCTCAGACAAGGAATGGTTCGACTCCTATGAGCCAACTTCCGAGAAAGTCATAATGGCAAACCAGGCACAAGCTGAAGAATTGGGGATCGGGACGGTGGAGCTGAAACTCACATCGGGGAACACTCTGACGCTTCAAGGAGTGAAGCATGTTCCTGCAATTGCTAAGAACCTGATCTCTGGGAGCCTGCTTTGTAACGCAGGCTTGAGGATGGACATCAATGCTGGCCAGATGGTGATGTCCAAGATGGGTACATTCTTCGGAAAAGCTTTCCAGACTGAAGGAATGTACAAAATTCAGCTTGTTGTAACCCAGAAAAATGATATTAATGCTATTTCTACTTTGAACTATTCTTTTGAGTTGTGGCATAATAGGCTAGGACATGTTCATTGTAAAAAGATTAACAAGATGTCTAGCCTAGGACTTATCTCCAAGTGTGAGGGTAAGGTAGAGAAATGTGAAGTGTGTGCTCAGACGAAGATCACAAGGAAACCCTTTCACAGGGTCCATCGAAGCACAGATCTTCTGGAGTTGGTTCACTCAGATATCTGTAATTTCAAGCAATTCTCTACAAAAGCCGGGATGAAGTATTTTATTACTTTCATCGATGACTTCTCAAAGTATGCTTTTGTCTACCTGCTCAAGTCTAAAGACGAAGCATTCGGGAAGTTCAAGGAGTTCAGGGCCGAGGCTGAACGGCAAACTGGACAACAACTCAAAAGGCTAAGGAGTGATCGAGGCGGGGAGTATCGGTCTCATGATTTCTCATCATTCTGTAAAGAACATGGAATCATAAATGAGACGACGGCTCCGTACTCTCCTCAATCCAACGGAGTAGCAGAAAGGAAGAACAAAACGTTGACAGAGATGATGAACTCTATGCTGTTGACTGCGGGTCTTCCAAAGAGCTTCTGGGGAGAAGCTGCATTAACGGCTACTTTCATTCTCAATAGAGTACCGTATGCAACTTCGGACATAACACCTCATGAACTCTGGTTCAAAGTCAGACCTAACTTAAATGTCATTCGAGTGTGGGGGTGTCTGGCTTACGTGAAGCTCCCAGATCTGAAGATTCAGAAGCTGGGGACTAGGACCACTAAGGCTATCTTCTTGGGTTATGCCGAGAAGAGTGTGTTGGCCCATTGGTCATAGTCAACCTAATTTTAATAATTGATCAAAACTCTGTCTGGATATACGAAGCTTGTTGGGACATCTCAGCTCCTTGGACATAAGCAAGATTGGATATTCACTCCGTTCAAGACTGAAGATCTGTTTGCCTACTTGAGTCTGTACTTCCTATGCAATGTAATTTTTCACTTTATTTGAGTCTAGGAATACATTGTACACCGAGTCGTACTGGCAAATAGGCTACTCCCAAATAGTTCAAAATGTTTTTAAAATGACCTATCAAAAAGGTTTTCAAAAAGGTTTTCAAAAATCACCAAAAATCTGTTTTAAAAACCCTAACCTAACCCTGACAGAACTCGGCCAGAGTTCGGCCATGGTTCGGTTGGTGGCCGTTTGATTTTTGAATTCTCTGGAACTTGGTCCTCCTGCAGTTGCGGATTTGACCGAGATTTGCTCATCGAGTTCTGCCCGAATTCTGCCCGAATTCTGACAGAGTTCTCCCTTTGGAATTCCTATAAATAGAGATGGATTTCGATCATTTCAATTCACTCATTCACTTTCAATCTTCTCTCTATCTAAAAAGCTTTCTGCCTTCCAAAGAGTTTTCTAGAGCTTTCATTTTCAGATCCCAAGCCAGTTACAATCCTCTAGTCGATTTGCCAGTGTGGTACGGTCTAGAAGTTTCTGAGAGATTGTAATCAGAAGGCTTGATTGAAGAATACCTCTTCACATTTGAAGTTGGACGAGTTCTTCGTATCAAAGCTCGCGTTGTAGAAGTTGCAAGGACTTCGTAAGAAAACTTGCGATTTTTTCTATAGTGGATTCAACTGGTAGCAAGAGTTCTACCAACTGGATTAGTCCTCAACAGAGGGATACCAGTATACATCGCTGTCTTTGCGTTTGCTTTCTGAACTCTGCCTTTACATTATTTTAACTGTGATTATATACTGTGATTGTGTTGCTAACATTTTTTATTTAGCATTATTCGGCTGCCAACTCTATTCACCCCCCTCTAGAGTATTACGTTTTACTATATCGTTCCTACAATTGGTATCAGAGCGGGTGTTACAGGTAAAGCGAGGTAACAGTGCTATTATTTATTCATTATTTATTAGATCACAGCACATCACATGGCTACTATGAAATTCACAAGTGAAGGTCAGGCCACAAACAGACCCCCTCTGTTTGATGGTACTAACTACACTTATTGGAAAACACGGATGAGTTTCTTCTTGAAATCTTTTGATTTTGACTTATGGGCTATTGTTCTTGATGGCTATCAGAAGCCACCTCGTATAAATGTCGAGGGAGTTTTGGTTGAAAAACCCCAAAGCAGTTATACAGAGGAAGAAAAGAAAAAGGCCAGTCTTGACGCACATGCCATTAATGCTCTTTTTTGTGCCTTAGACAGAACAGAATTTAACAGGGTATCTACATGCACAACGGCAAATGGTGTGTGGAAGCTTCTCGAAGTTACACATGAAGGCACGACTCAAGTCAAGGAGTCAAAAGTCAGCAGACTTACTCAAGAGTACGAGGCATTCAAAATGAAGCCAAATGAAACAGTCACACAAATGTTCGAGAGGTTCTTGGATATTGTAAACCCTTTGTCCTCCTTAGGCAAAGATTACAGTAACCACGAAAAGATTCACAAACTCCTGCGAGCTCTCACCAAGAACTGGATTCCGAAGGCTACAGCTATCATTGAAGGAAACGACCTCACTACAATGTCACTTGAAGTACTCATGGGTAAACTACTCACTCATGAACTGGAGCTACAAGATTTTGAAGAACCTGCACCAAAGGAGAAGACTATCGTCCTCAAGGCTCAGCACAGAAAAACTGCTGAAGATGACTCAGACAGCAGTGGATCTGACGCTGAAGATCAAGCTCTCCTAGCAAGGAAGTTCAAAAGATTCATGAGACATGAGAAGAGAGTCAAAGAGAACAACAGCAACAACTGGTACCAAGAAGATGCTGTCTGCTATAGCTGCAAGAAGAAGGGACATATGAAGAAGGACTGTCCCATCAACTCATCATCAAGCAAGAAGAACAACAGGTATGAAAAAGGCAACCTGAAAAGATCAACGTCTCGGAAATATGCCAACACCAGCATATGGCATGAGAGTGAAGCTAGCGACTCAGAAGATGAACATTCAGAGGACGCTGCAAACATCTGCTTCATGGCAATTGATCAGGTACCTACTGAACCTGTAGAAACATATGATGACTTCACCTTTGAGCAATTAGGAGATGCCTTTAGTGACCTGATGCTTGACTACAGGAAACTGCATAGTAAATATCAGACCGCTAAGAAGGTACTCAAAGAGTACAAAGGAGAAATAGGAAGACTTACCGACCTACTGGCTGAGGTTAGAGCTAATGTTAGTGAGTCTGGTGAGCTTTCCTCTATAAAGCTCTTATTACACGAGACTAAACAGTCATCCGAAGAGAAAGACAAGATTATAGACCAATTGAGAGAAGATCTTTCTAAAGAAAAGAAAAGTCTTCAATCTGCACAAATCAGAGTGGAATCACTCACTTCTGATTATACTAAGTTATATGACACTTCCAAAAGGTTGGAAATTAGGTTAGGAAAACAGCCTGAGCCTGCTGCTTCCTATCCTAACACGTGTCACTTACCGAGAATTCGAAACATTCCCAAGCCAAACACTGTCAGACCAAACCATACAAAACCTTTACCCCAAAAGGTTAAGCCCAAACATGATCATAGGTATGCATTCTTCTATACTAGAAAACCCAAACCTACCAACCATGCACACCACTCAGCTTTTAACACTCGACATGCACAATGTCATTATTGTGGCCTCATTGGTCATATATCATCTGCATGTAGAATGAGAAAGCTTGTAGATTTAAATGTTTATGCTTGGATACCTAAAGCTAACAATTCAGGACCCTACAAGAAATGGGTACCAAAGGTTTCATCTGCAAACTGTTTTGTAGGTGGAACACCCTTCACATGCTAGAAGCAAATGGATCCTCGACAGCGGTTGCTCACGGCATATGACCGGTGACGCTACCCTATTTGCAACACTGTCGAAGAAGAAGAAGGAGGGTTATGTTTCCTTCGGTAATAATTTGAAAGGGTATATTATTGGTATCGGTGATGTTGGTAAGTCTCCCTATCCAGTGATTAAAGATGTCTGTCTGGTTACCGAGTTGAAACATAATCTGCTCAGCATAAGTCATCTAGCTGATCATGGTTATGGTATCAACTTTGGCAAAGACAAATGTACTATAGTTGATAGCTCAACTGGTAGTACTATCTTTGAAGGAATCAGGGAAGATAATATATATGTTTTCTATCTGCTGGAAGAAGCTAACATTTCAGGTAGATGCTTAATGGCCAAGAGTGATGAGAGTCATCTATGGCACATGAGACTCGGTCATGCAAACATGGATACAATTTCAAGATTATCCACAAAGAAGATAGTACGCGGTTTACCAGACATAACATTCAAGAAGGATTCTGTATGCAGCCAATGTGAAAAGAACAAGGCTACCAGATCCACATTCAAGTCTGTAAACGCAGTATGTACTACTAGACCTCTACAATTGCTACACATGGATTTATTCGGTCCTAGCAGAGTTGCTAGTCTCGGAGATAAATTATATGTATTTGTTATTGTAGATGATTTTTCTAGATACACGTGGGTATATTTCTTGACATGCAAGAATGACGCATTATTCGAATTTGTCGCCTTTGCAAGAAAGTACAAAATGAAAAAGGTTACATGATCACTCGAATTAGAAGCGATCATGGAGGCGAATTCGAGAATGCTGATTTCGAGCAATTTTGTGACACACATGGTTTCATACACGAGTTCTCCTGCCCTAGAACTCCACAACAAAATGGAGTTGTGGAACGTAAGAACAGAACTCTAACCGAAATGGCCAGAGTGATGTTAAATCAATTTAGCCTACCCAAATACTTCTGGGCTGAAGCTGTCAATACAGCTTGCTTTGTGCTCAATAGAGTTCTAATTCGACCCAAATCGAAGAAGACTCCATTTGAGTTATGGTTTGATAGAATTCCTTCAGTTTCATACTTTAAGATTTTTGGCTGTAAGTGCTTTATTCTTAATACTAAAGACAACTTGGGAAAGTTTGACGAAAAGGCCGATGAAGGTATATTTCTAGGTTATGCGGCAAAGAGCAAAGGGTACAGAGTCTTCAACAAACGTACCATGATCATCGAAGAATCAATTAACGTCACATTTGATGAAATGAACCAAATGTCTCTCGATGATAGTGATGAAGATCTGCCTACATCAAGTTTAACATCAGCTGAACCTGAACCAAGCTCTGCACTAGCTGAACCCCCTAGAGGAGATCCAGGAACCAGCTACCTACAGAGTCTATCGAAGAGGTTAAAATTCACAGCTGATCATCCAAAAGATTTGGTAATTGGTGATATTACCAAAGGTGTAAGTACTCGATCATCCAGTAAAGATATTGTTTCTAGTGTTGCATTTATTTCACAGCTAGAACCTAAATCTATTGATGAAGCATGTAGTGATAGTTTCTGGATAGATGCCATGCAAGAGGAATTAAACCAATTCGAATGGAATCAAGTTTGGGAACTTGTTCCTAAGCCTATTGATCATCCGGTCATTGGCACCCGTTGGGTATTCCGAAACAAACTAAATGAAGATGGTTTAGTAACTCGTAACAAGGCTCGACTCGTAGCTCAAGGATACAATCAAGAAGAGGGTATCGACTACGATGAGACTTATGCCCCAGTTGCGAGATTAGAATCCATTCGAATGTTATGTACATTTACATGTTTTCATGATTTCAAACTTTTTCAAATGGATGTAAAAAGTGCTTTTCTAAATGGCTTTATAAAAGAAGAAGTTTTTGTAGCACAACCTCCGGGTTTCACGAATTTCAAAAATCCTGACCATGTTTTCAAGTTAAAGAAAGCCTTATATGGTTTGAAACAAGCTCCTCGTGCTTGGTATGACCGTCTAAGCTCTTTTCTACTTGACAACGGTTTTTCAAAAGGAAAGGTTGACACTACACTTTTTATTAAATCTTTTAATGGCAAGCTGCTTTTAATTCAAATCTATGTTGATGATATCATATTTGGATCCACTGATGAATCTCTTTGTCAAGAATTTTCTAAGTATATGCAGAATGAGTTTGAGATGAGCATGATGTGAGAGCTGAAGTTCTTTCTCGGATTGCAAATCAAACAAACCGACAATGGGACGTTCATTAATCAAGCCAAGTACACAAAAGATTTGCTAAAGAAGTTCGATCTGGACAATGTCAAACCTATTGGCACTCCGATGGCAACTTCAACAAAGCTTGATTCTGACGAACAAGGCAAGCCAGTCGACACACGTAAGTATCGAGGTATGATTGGTAGTTTACTTTACTTAACTGCTAGTCGTCCAGATATAATGTTTAGTGTTTGCCTGTGTGCACGTTTTCAAGCTAACCCAAAGGAATCACATCTGACCGCAGTTAAGCGTATCTTCCGATACCTTAAGGGCACTTCTTCTGTCGGCTTGTGGTATCCCAAAACTAAATCCTTTGACCTTATTGGTTATTCGGATGCAGATTTTGCTGGATGCAAGGTTGATAGAAAAAGTACTAGCGGTACATGTCATTTCTTAGGCAAGGCTCTAGTCTCTTGGTTTAGTAAAAAGCAAAATTCTGTAGCCTTATCAACAACAGAGGCTGAGTATATCGCCGCAGGACGTTGTTGCGCTCAGATTTTGTGGATGAAACAAATCCTAGAAGACTTTGATTTATTTTTCACACATATTCCCATTTTTTGTGATAACACGAGCACCATTAATTTGACTAAGAATCCTGTATGTCATTCTCGTACTAAACAAATCGAGATTAGACATCATTTTCTTAGAGATCATCATCAAAATGGAGATATAAACCTTGTGTACATAGATATTGAAAATCAATTAGCTGACATCTTCACTAAACCTCTAGCGGAAGATCGTTTCAATTATTTACGTCGAGAATTAGGAATTTTGGACGTCAATAATATTAATTGATTTTATTTTATGATTATATATCATTATGCAAAAACTGTGTTAGAGACAAGCTAATAAAGAGTCTGTCTGTCACCACAACTACGGTTGAAGCGAAGCGGTACTTAAGAGTTCCTCGGTGAACCTCCGCCAGCTGGGACAGTACTCCTACAGCTAATCTGAGACAGTCGCTGTGTAACGACATTTAATTCATAAAATATTATTAATTATGTTATTTGAAGACTAAAATAACTAATCTTTGAATTAAATATTTGCAACGAGTAAATGAAAAAGAAGTAGCAAAAATCAACTTTGAAAGAACCCTAGGCGAATTCGGCCAGAGCTCTGACCGAATTCGGCCCGAGTTCGGTTGAGGGTGTATGTGTATATATACAGAACCCGAGAGCTTCTTCTCTTTCATTACTTCCAAACTAATTACAACAGCAGCAGCAACCGACCCCGACCTCCAAACCCTAGTTCTTCACCAATCTATTGCTTCCAATCTACTTGGTGAAATCCTTCCAAAATTTGGAATCGTGCGGAGATCGTTCTTCTCTACAACATATCTAATTTTCGTGAGGTATAACTCCCTCTCTCTTCACCTTTCAAATTAGTACTTTTTATTTCAATGGCACCTAGATTTAATCCGTCAAAGAGGAAGAAGACCACTCCTAGTGAGGAAGGGTCCTCTTCGAATCCTCACACGGATTCTTTGTTTTCGCCGGTCCAAAAGAGCGACGGCGCTTTCGATGGGTTCTTCTTTCAAACCCTCGATCAAGCTTTATTATGGTACGGTGACTTTTCCACCCGTTCCATATGTAGCGGCGCTCCGGTTAAATGGACGGTATTCCCTGATCATCGTCACTTATTTGAGGCATTAGGGTTACACTTACTTGTTAAACTGTGCTTCCCAATAGCTACTAATGCCATTAGATTGTTCTATTGCAATCTCGTAGTTAACACTTTTGACGTGAGCACACGTGTCGGAGGCATAGACATTGACTTCAATGATGTCCTTCTAGCGGAGATTCTTGGTATTCCCAATGAAGGTGAACCGCTAGTTGATATCACGAAATTCGATTTCCCCGAAGGCACTACACTCACGAGTTTCAAAACGGAACTTTGTGCACCTGACAGAGTACGTTATGAAAAGTTCAAGGCTAACAACCTGAACTTGTTCAACTACGAATTGCATCGCATCATCTACTCTACTCTTCTTCCAAAATCTACTTCCAAGGATGATGTGACTTCGCTTGAGCTGTCTGCCATGTACCATATTCTTAAGGGGATTCCTTTTTTCACCCCTAACACAATCATTCAGATGATGGGACGTTGTCGTGCTAGAGATCGAAATCTCTCTTACGCGATGATTCTCCCTCGTATCTTTCAGCGATTCGAGATCGATCTATCGACTTGTACTCAGGACTCTGAGCCCAAGTTACTCCAGCTTTCTCGTCGCAGCCGGACTGCTTCAGCTCCACCTCCTGCTCCTCCTAGTGCACCATCTTCACCACATCAGCCGTATGCCATGACTTTTGAGGGCATACATCAGCATTTATCAGCTTTGCACGTCTCGATGACGGACATGGCTCGCGAGCGAGAGTTTCGCGATGTCACCCGTTACCAGGCGATGGCAAACTCCTTGGCCGATCTGCGTTTTGCCCAGACTGGTCACTCTGCTGCTTCCATCCCTCGTGATCCAACTTTTTCGGGTTACCGCTGTGAGGATGAGGCTGTTCATGCCTACTTCCAGCCAGGTAACGCCTATGACTGGTATCGTGCACCTCGAGATTACGTTGGTGAGTTCTATGCTGGCGCCCCTACTCATCCTACTGGCACTGGTACTTCTGGTGCTGGTACTTCCGGTCATGCTGGCCACGCTGCTGATGATATTGATGATGATAGTGATGATGAGATCTGATTTGATTATTAGTGATATTCTATTGTATACTTGGAAATGCTCCGACATTCCAAGTTTTTATCATTTACTTTTTATCGGTACTTTGTAGTTTGCTATCAGTATTTTTATCTTCATGGACATGTTTTTGATGTTTCATTTATGACATCTCAGTTTATTTCAGCATTTTATTTTAGCACTATCTCTTATACTGCTTCTCCATTTTAAACTGCCTATGAAATAGAATGCCTGAGATTTTTTATGTTTTTGAAGCAATACATGCCTGTGATGATAATTTGTAGCAACTTTACATTCCTGTGTTGCTATATCTCTAATTCTTATACTATATATCTTTTATTTTCTCGCTATTTGTTACTTATGCATTGATTGCGGGGGAGCCTTCTGCATTTAATGCGGGGGAGCCTTCTCTTGTGCAATTATTTTGCTAAGTGACAAAGGGGGAGAAAATTAAAAATGATCTAACATTTTTTTTGAGTTAAATACAGGTTATGAACAATTTCTACTTTTTGATATTTTTTTGAACAAGCTTGAACTAGCTTCATGTTATATCATTCATAGTTTGTCAATTATCAAAATGGGGGAGATTGTTGGCCCATTGGTCATAGTCAACCTGATTTTAATAATTGATCAAAATTCTGTCTGGATATACGAAGCTTGTTGGGACATCTCAGCTCCTTGGACATAAGCAAGATTGGATATTCACTCCGTTCAAGACTGAAGATCTGTTTGCCTACTTGAGTCTGTACTTCCTATGCAATATAATTTTTCACTTTATTTGAGTCTAGGAATACATTGTACACCGAGTCGTACTGGCAAATAGGCTACTCCCAAATAGTTCAAAATGTTTTTAAAATGACCTATCAAAAAGGTTTTCAAAAAGGTTTTCAAAAATCACCAAAAATCTGTTTTAAAAACCCTAACCTAACCCTGACAGAACTCGGCCAGAGTTCGGCCAGAGTTCGGTTGGTGGCCGTTTGATTTTTGAATTCTCTGGAACTTGGTCCTCCTGCAGTTGCGGATTTGACCGAGATTTGCTCATCGAGTTCTACCCGAATTCTGCCCGAATTCTGACAGAGTTCTCCCTTTGGAATTCCTATAAATAGAGATGGATTTCGATCATTTCAATTCACTCATTCACTTTCAATCTTCTCTCTATCTAAAAAGCTTTCTGCCTTCCAAAGAGTTTTCTAGAGCTTTCATTTTCAGATCCCAAGCCAGTTACAATCCTCTAGTCGATTTGCCAGTGCGGTACGGTCTAGAAGTTTCTGAGAGATTGTAATCAGAAGGCTTGATTGAAGAATACCTCTTCACATTTGAAGTTGGACGAGTTCTTCGTATCAAAGCTCGCGTTGTAGAAGTTGCAAGGACTTCGTAAGAAAACTTGCAGTTTTTCCTATAGTGGATTCAACTGGTAGCAAGAGTTCTACCGACTGGATTAGTCCTCAACAGAGGGATACCAGTATACATCGCTATCTTTGCGTTTACTTTCTGAACTCTGCCTTTACATTATTTTAACTGTGATTATATACTGTGATTGTGTTGCTAACATTTTTTATTTAGCATTATTCTGCTGCCAACTCTATTCACCCCCCCCCTCTAGAGTATTACGCTTTACTATATCGTTCCTACAGAGTGATGCTCGGAGATTCCTTGATATAGAATCAAATCATATCATTGAATCTCGCGATGCTGAATATTTTGAAGACAAGTTTGCAAGGCACAAAAATATTGTTCTCGCGGATCTTCCGGAGAATGATGAGAGTGCAAAGCAGACAGAAGTCCTTAAAGAACCAGTAGTCCAAGAAGAAGCTATTGTCGAAGAGACACCAGTTGAACCAGAACTCGCTGAGCCGTCAACTAAGCGAGTAAGGAGGCCGAAAGACTTCGGAGATGACTTCGTCACTTATCATGTGGAAGCAGATCCGCTTACCTATGATGAAGCGATGAAGACCAGAGATGTTGTATTCTGGAAGGAGGCGATAGACAATGAGATTGACTCAATCACCTCCAATAATACATGGGTGTTAGTTGACCTGCCAGAAGGAGCAAGACCCATCGAATGCAAATGGATCTTCAAGAAGAAGATGAAAGCAGATGGAACCATCGACAAATTCAAGGCCAGGCTAGTGGCCAAAGGGTTTGCTCAGAAACAGGGGATCGACTATTTTGATACTTATGCTCCAGTAGCTCGGATGACAACCATCAGATTGTTAATTGCTCTAGCAGCAATACACAAACTAGTGATACATCAGATGGATGTGAAAACGGCATTCCTTAATGGCGAGCTGACAAAAGAGATCTATATGCAACAACCAGAAGGTTTTGTCGTCAGAGGTCTGGAAGACAAAGTCTGCATGTTGATGAAGTCTCTGTATGGTTTGAAACAAGCTCCCAAAAATGTGGCATGAGAAGTTTGACAAAGTGATAAGGTTAAATGGCTACAAGGTCAGTGAAACAGACAAGTGTGTCTATACTAAGTTTGCTGACGGAAGAGGAGTTATCGTTTGTCTATACGTTGACGACATGCTAATCCTAGGTACGGATTTAAGCTGTGTCACAGAGACAAAGAAATTTCTCTCGACCAAGTTCAGTATGAAGGACTTGGGGGATGCCGATGTTATCTTGGGGCTCAAGATCATCCGGACAGGCACGGGAATAGCACTGTCACAATCTCATTACATTGAGAAAATGTTCACTCGATACGGGTATCAAGATCTTCCTATAATTGATACACCGTACCGGAGTGATCAGAAGCTGGAGCCAAATTCGAGAGAAAGCGTCAAGCAATTGGAGTACGCCAGCGTCATCGGAAGCTTGATGTACGCTACTACTGCCACAAGGCCTGACATAGCTTTTGCGGTGGGAATGCTGAGTCGGTTCACTAGCAACCCAGGCATTGAACACTGGAACGCTGTGAAGCGTGTTATGAGATATCTAAAAAAGACTCAGACATTTGCACTATACTACAGCGGAGATCCGTCAGTAGTGGAAGGCTTCAGTGATGCTAGCTGGTGTTCAGAGGTGGAGAGCGAGTATTCTACAGGTGGATTCATATTCGCCTTGGGCGGAGCTGCTATATCGTGGAAATCGAAGAAGCAGACAATGTTATCTTGCTCCTCCATGGAATCTGAATTCTTTGCATTGGATGCTGCTGCAGATGAAGCAGAGTGGCTTCGGGAGCTCATGTATGATCTTCCAGTGGTTGGAGCTCAGATACCGACAATCCCGATATACTGTGACAACCAGGCGGCAGCAGCAGTAGCATCAAATGAACTCTTTAACGGGAAGAAGAGGACTGTGCGGTTAAAGCACAGAGCAGTGAATGATCTCATCAAACGAGGCGTCATTGCAGTGATCGATGTTCGGAGTCAGGAGAACCTGGCGGATCCGTTCACGAAAGGCCTCAAACGACAGCTGGTCGAGGACACAGCAAGGAAGATGGGTTTGAAGGCATTCTAATATTGTGTCATTATAATCCTATCAATAAATTTTATGTTATTGGTTCAAAGAGAAATCTACCAGATATCTAATTTTTTGATTCAAGGGAGGACTATTGACTGGAAAAATATTAGTTAACAGTGGGTACTTGTTCTGCGGAACATGGAAGGGTTTTGGACCCAGAACCACTGTTGTCTACTATGAATTTTCTACGGAAAATTGATCCTGTGGGAAGGATGGCATAATGTCTTAATGAGTTCTCAGACTGAGTGAAGGTCTGTTATGCTTTACAGGAAGCATGGTAGCACAGCACTACAAGGAGTGTGACTCCATGCTATGTGTGGCGGTGACTCCACCATGAGGTTCTCGAAAGAGGTAAATCCTCGGCTATGTTAGCCAAGTCACAGCGGCGTAGCACCGTAAATAGGCAGTTGGCCTAATGCTGTATATTGAATTAAAGAGGGATGTAGTCAGCACTACAAAGAGGAGGTGTTCCTCATGTTACGGGTGGCACGATACCACAATGAGGTAAACCCGGCTAGGGATAAAGCCTCGGCCTTGCAAGCCATGTCGTAGCGACGTAACACCGCACAGAAGCGTAAGGCTTCATGTTGGGTAGTTTAGCACTACAAAGGGGCTAGACCTCATGCTACGGGTAGTATGACACTACGATGAGGTTCCCGGTGATTCGGGGTAAGGTCCTCGGCTTAAGGCCATGTCATAGCGGCGTAGCACCGCAAAGGAAGCGTTGGACGCTTCATGCCATGTCTCTTTAATAAAGAACTCACCTATAATGTATGGACAAAAAAATAGGCCGTTTCTTGAGGGTAAATTTGTAGACGCCCAAAATACATACATTGAAATCCAGGCTGGCACAAGGCCTTTAATGTGCAGCCAGAAGCACAGATAACTACATTATGTGAGTGGAAAAAATTACAGTTGTAGTACATAATTCAAGGCGTAGTCCATTCTTGTATCATACTGTTGTTCAACCCATGCGGGAAGATTCAAGTCGTCAGCGACATCTATCCTAATGCATAATGGACAGTTATTATGTGGAACGCTTAACTCATATATATAGAGATATGTGGGGGATTGTTGGTGTTTTATTCTATGTGTTGTGTGTGTTCACAACATTCTATTATTAAAAGATAGTCCCACATCGGAAAATCACACCAATATGTATCTCTATATATTACTTATGAAGGAATAGAGAGATGCACATGGGTTGAGGCCCAATGGAGGGTGCCATGTGGGGGGATTTTACATAGAGGTGAGAATAAGAAACCAACTTTTGGCCAAAATGAAAATAGATTGGAGCTAAGCCCCGAAGGGGCTTAGCGACTCGGACTCGGACTCGGACTCGGACTCGGGCTCGGGCTCGGGCTCGGACTTGGGCTTGGGCTTGGGCTAATGGGCTTTTGAGGCTTAATGTGGCTTTTTGATGGCACTTTGCACTTAGCACGACAGCTCGTCGCTAGGCGCATTGTGCGCTTTAGTTGCGCTCGTGCGCGAGCCTCTGCGCGGCCCTGCGTGGCGTGCGTGGCGTGCGAGGCGTACGGAGCGTACGGAGCGTACGGGACGTACGGGTCGTACGGGTCGAGCGGGTCGAGTGGGCCGTTCAAATTATGTAACGTCCGCGGGTCTTGTGGGCTCAGATCCGGATATGGCTCAGATCCAGAAAATCCGGATCTGGCATTAAACCTGAGCGTGCGTTCAAAATTTGAAAAGCCCACCTCGTGCCTATAATATCAGCAGCATCTCCTCTCTCCAGGGTTACAGAAAATAATCAGAGAATTTCCAGAGAGAAAGAGAGAAGTGCTGCTGCTATTCCGAGGAGTCGTCGACATTTTTTGCCAGCGTTCTAAAGTTCTCTTCGAACTTGCTGGTTCCTGGAGGCTTGTCCGTAAGGCGGATATAGCTTTGAGCGCCGGTGATCTTTCACCCCAGCAGGCTTTCTTCTTCTTCTGTTGCCTTCGAGAATACCGTCGCTTCTCTTTAGAAGTTATACGGTTCTGTTGCCTTCGAAAAATATTACGAAATCTTTTTAGATTCCCGTAATACAACATCACCTTCTTTAAGGTGTTGTTGCTGGAAACATTGTCTTTACAATAGTTTCTGAATTCGTGGTTTTCCATCGATTGTTCGCCAAGAGACTAACAGTCATAAGGTAACATACCACGAACCTTAGATTGCCAGGTACTCAGTAAGGCCATCAGAAAAAGTATCAAGACTAAATGTCAATCTGACATCCTTCATCTGGTTTTTGGTTTTTGCTGCAAACCTAGCTACCTAAAAGAAGATTGCAGGGATACTCCTCCAAGGTAGGGGTGAGAGTTCGGTTGTTTCAACTAAGTCGAAATAGCCAAAACCTAAATCAAACTGAAATTAGCAGAAACCGAACCCAACCCAATAACGATTCGTTTTTTTCGGTTTATCCGGTTGGACTATTTCTATTGTATAATGGGTATAGTCCAAAGTTGAAATTGTGGTTAAATATGATATTAAAAACTATAATTTTTATACACACATTTATTTTATTTGCGTCCAAAATTAGAGTAGTTGTTAAATATCAAAATTTAGTTTCAAAACACAAATATAATCCTTGCTTTCAGAATATACACATTTTAATTACAATATACATAGAATTGAGGATATTTACATAATTGTAAAATCTTATTCGATTTTCAGTTTTGGACCGAAACCGAATAAGAAATTTTAGTATTTTCAAAACCGAAATCGAACCGAATCTCTTATCTGGTTCGGTTAAATTTTCGGCCAAAATCGGATAATGCTCACCGCTACTCTAAGGTGTTGGATAGTCCCTCGTCTTCAACAAGAAGTAAGGGTCTGCTTGGCAATTATAGGGTTAGTGGTTATAAGGTATTTTTAAAGTACCGATTATGAGCGATTATGAGGGTTCTGATTTTGGGTGGCATTTACGTAGCGGTTTTTAAACCAGTCCAATCGATGCTTGATATTTCACCAACGAGCGGTTCTGAAAAAAATTTACACGAAAAAAATTAAATATGGAAGGGTATTAGTAGTTATAATTATATATTTTTGGTGATGATAAAGACGGAATAAAATATAAAATTCAAATTTCATCGATTTAGGGTATTTATAAAGCCACCCAAAATTTCATTACATCGGATTTTTTGTGTGTGTGTGGATGGGTAGGGGGGTGGGGGGGGGGGGGGGGGGGGGGGGGGGGGTTTGAGCCAACCAAAATCAGTGCCTAAACAAATTAACAAGCAAGAGTCTTCATAAACGATCGGTTCAAAAATATCCAAGAACTAGTGAAAACACTGTTACCAAGCAGATCCTAAGAAGTCAAATACACAAAGAAGTGACTAAGAAAAAGAGCCAAAATAACAAGTATTGCACTTGATCTCGTATAATATTAAAATTTATGTTTAGATTTTCATTTGATCAGCCAAGTCCCGAGACTAGAGTTGTCAAGTGGGCCGGATCGGCCTGAATTTGGATGGGCCGAGTCGGGATCTGAGCCGAACTTCTTAGGCCCCTGAAATAAGCGAGCCGGGCCGGGCATAAGGATGAAAATCCGAGTCCAGCCTGAGACATGACCCACGGTACAATAGGCTTTGGATCGGCCGGGTAAGACCTGTGCTATCATAAAGAAAAAGAAAACTACTCCATCTTCCATGTTGGAAAGTGCACTAAAATCACTATGGAATCCTTCTTAGCTACCCACTGTATTGGACAAATGCAATCAAAATTAGATCCGTATGCAAATTTTCTTAGTCTTCTACAACTGTTATGTTAGCTGCTATACAACAATGATGGCAACAAGAAGTTACTGGTGACTTAAATTGCTATTTTTTGTGCTATTTTTTCTCTATTCTTGCTCAATCTTCAGCTTTAACATCCATCCATTCTCATTCTAAATTGTCTTACTTTCTTAAATCGTCTTACTTTCTTATGTGGCTTGCTTTAGGACCAGTGAATGCAACGATGATAGCATGTGATTCTAAGCTTCATCAACTGTTTGGATGTGAAAAAGTCTGTGCTTTGAGAATGTCAGAGATGTTGTCGTTTCATCTAAAGCAATCCTAACGCATAACATTATCGGGTTAATTGCTCTATTCCATATGTTCAAATTAACTTTGTTATTTGCTGCTAAAATTCAATGTTTTAAAAATCGGACCGATGTTCGAACCGAATTTTTTGGTATAGGTCGGACCGGAGTTCAACCGGGGTTCAAATAGACTTTGTTTTATTTGGTTAAAATAGGTAAGATATCCATATTTATTTCTTTGCTTAGTTTGGTTTGGTCGTAAGTATGTTGGTTTAGTTTAATCTTACAACTATAAGGTTGATCGAAAACAAACCAAGAATCAAATGGTCCAAATTTTACATGATAATTTTTTTAAAAAAATTTCTTAAAAAAAATACCAAAATTGGTCGGTTCAATTGTGAACTGGTTCGACCGGTTCACCGGTTGAACCTGGTTTTCACAAAAAAACCGACGGTTCTTTAAATGACCCGGTTTTAATCGAACCGGACCAATTTTTTGGTATAAAGCGGTAGATCCGGTCCAACCGTCGGTCCGGTCCGATTTTTACAACATTGATGAAATTTGGGTCGGGTTGGATCGGACCTATATATGACCCAACATGAATCATTATAGTGGGCCAACCTACACGGACCAATTTTTCGGGTCGTACTCGTGTCCACTAGCGGATCCAGGATTATAATTCACTGGAGGTACAATTATAAAGGGGTTCGGAGATAACGTTTTCAAAAAAATTTTAAAGTATAATAATATATATATATATATTTAAAAGTTGACTGGGGTCCGCCCCCCAGTGCCTACACTACGGATCCGCCACTGCTGGTGTCGGATTGGGACGGCCCGACCCAATTTACAGGTCTACCCGCAAACCTTATCATGGACCATGAAAAACTAAACCTAAAATTTTAATATTATAGAAGACCCAAAAACTAAATAACCCTAGAATCCATCCACGACTACCGCCAGTACCTGATAATGGTAGCATGCGCCGAAGTCATGCGGAGCGACGAAGAAGTGATCCGCCCCTTCCGTTCGGTTCCAGTAGGGCCACCTCGTGGAAACGTACCGAATGGCGCTCCTCATGATCCTCGGGGACCTAAACGGCAGGGGGTGGCCGCTCGGGGTCAGGTCGCAGGTCGCGTACGCAGGGGTGTAAAACCAGTCCGCCTCCTCCGGGTCGAGAGTCCGGACGGCGCTCGACAGCAAGAACCGGTGCAAGAAGATCTCGACGGCGAACATGTGCTTGAGGCACCGAGGGTCCTTCTGGAGGAGCCTCTTGTTGTGCTTCTCCGGGATCCTGTAGACGTACACCTTCAGCCTTCCAACCGGGTCCTCCTCCAGTACACCCCCAACGCTCCCTACATTTTGATACAGTGAGTTCACAAACGTTATAACTTTTGAGGCTCTACATATATACTGGCAAATTTTGTTAGAGTTTAAGCAATGACTATGGAATTTAACTACATGGACAGCAGGCTGAATCGAGACCGAAATTGTGGGCCACATGTCCGGTCCTGATTAGGCACCGTATATATGTCAGGTCTACCCGAAATTCTGACAGGTCGACCCGTCTGGTCAGACAGTGGGGGGGGGGGGGGGGGGGGGGGGGGGGGTACGACACTTACTGTTAAATTGTTTACAATAAATACATCTATAGTTCCAAAAAATATCATATAGTTGTTGTATTTTTATCTTTTGAAAAAAAAATCAAGTTCTCCTTTTTAGTCTCACGTTACTAGGAATTCTCATACTTGTCTTTATCTTAGTTTCTCCCACTTACTCATTTGTGAGTTGTTGTGGACTAACCTGTGGGCCACACGTGCGTGTCGTCGCCGCCGTTCGGCCCGGTTCGGCATACGTAACGTGTACGTGCCCACATCTCCGTCCATGTCCCGTTTTAAATTTTGAAACGTGTCCCCGAAAAAAGGGTCTCTGTCGATCAATTTCGAAAAAAATTGTCATCCCTAATGACATATTTTTCTTTTGTGAGTGAGTTAGGAGGCATTCACATTATAGATATAAAAGTGTGATAAAAAAATATTATATATATAAAAATGGTGATAAATTGTTGAGTGTTGTCAATATAGGAATATATCTTATGAACATCATTTTTTTAGTGATGTATTTACTGTCTTACTAATTCCCTTTTTGTTCTATATTCTACTAATGTAAATCTTATAACAACATATTTAAAAGCTTTCTTAGACTTTAGAATTTTGTTCATACTAGATATGTTCTTGAAAGTATACTACAATGATTAGTTGATGTTTTGTTATTTTCTAAATATATTATTTCACCAATATGATATAGCAACGTTGTTGTAACATCATCATTGTTTTTTATATGCCCATAATATATATATATATATATATATATATATATATATATATATATATATATATATATATATATATATATATATATATATACTAAAAAACAAACTCAAAATTTGAGGGGTGCAGCAGCCCTCCTCGACTTCATGTGGCTACGCCACTGCAGTCAAACCATCGAATCGTAATACAATTGAATTTTAAACCGATTTAATTGTAACTTTTAGCTTTTATTTTGGATTTTATATGCAATCAAATTTAATAGGTTTTGCTTATTGACTAACTCTCCTATCCTAAATATGCGGAACTTCTAAATAGTACAGGTAGTTATGTACTATGTAATATAATTAATGCAAGATTATAAGTCTACATAACTTTTCAATTCGGATTAGCATACTGATTGAACAGGTTCGATCCAACCCAATATCTTTACCGGATATATTATATTCCTGACCGGAAATATTATATATGTATTTAAAAAAAAATTCCGAGTACTCGTATCGTGTCTTTATCCATATCCTGTCTCGAAACTCGGTGCAAGATAGTTGCATACCATGAAAAGAAAGATGCTATCATTGGAAAGCAACAGATACCAAGACCAAGAAAGAGCTCAAAGGCAGAGTCAAACTCAAATGCCTATTGCTATCAAACGAGGTCACCAACTATCAAAGTCCCTTACGTTGTGTTTGGAAACCTAGGAGGGGAGGAGGAGAGAAATTTGAGAAAAAAAAAAATAGAGGAAAGAAAAATAAAGGTAAAATTTTTTTTTTTTTTTCACTTGTTTGGATAAACAAAAAGTAGAAAAAAAAAATTTTAAAAATTGTTGTAAATATGGATAAATTACCATTATTATTTGGTGGCTATAACTTATGCCTTTTGGTTATCCATAACCTATGGCTTTTAGTATTATTCTATTTAATTGTCATCATGATAGTAAGCTCATTTGTAAGCCTATATAAGAGGCTCTTGTCAAGTTGATCAATACAAGTGAATGAAGAAATAATTTCCTCCATCTCCTTTTCTTTGTTTTACAATACGTTATCAGCACGATTCTCTAAGGTGAGTTTAGTCTTGCATATATAGGTACATATTTTAGTAAACTTAAGGTGAGTTTAGTTTTTGCATGCACAGATACATATTTTAGTAATCTTAAGTACCAACTATTCTTTTAATATTTTATATGAGACAAACAAAGTTCCAATTCATGATGTATGTATCTACATATTCTTTATGCATGTTTCATTAGCTTTATATCTACTTGTTTTCTAGTGTATTATTATTATTATTATGTCTTTTTGGAAAATTATAACCCATGCACGTTCTAAAATTTTCAACTTCCTTTGGTTCACGAGAAGAAAGGAAAGGAATATACTTTGGTCTTTCATTTTTCAAATTGGTAGGGTTTTGATGAAGCCATGATAAATAGTCTATTTAGAAATTGCTCCCTCACTTTCTATTTTTTTTCTTCCTTCCAGAAGCATTATTTGCTTTCATACACAAGTTTAATGGAGGATGTAGCAATACAACTTGTGGGATAAGGATGATGGATCTTTCTTTTATCATTGCTAAATGCTATTGTCTGTAAACCCATTATTATTTTTGAACATTAAATTAGACTATATGAAATTGATATTTCCATTATATTTTTTTTACAAGGTACCAATTCACATTGTTGTATATGTGAACCGTATTATGAAAAAGTACCCAAAATACAAACCATAAGGACCTAAAGATTATTATATAATGTTCACATTGTTGTATATGTGATAAATATATGACATAATATTTTTGATAGCTTTTAATCACATTGTGGCATATGTGAAAATTTGTAATATTGAAAGCACTTGTCAATTTTACTATTTAAATTAATTTATCTCTAATATAATTATTTCTGCTATATAGATGTCGAGTCTTGCAAAGATTGAATTCAAGACTCTTGATGTAAGCGGAGACAATTACTTATCATGGCAATTGGATGCGAAGTTGCACTTGCAGTCCAACAAGCTTGATGGTACTATTAAGAAGGAAAATAAAGAATCTTCTGAAGCCAAGGCTAAGGCTTTGATTTTCCTACGACATCATATCCATGATGATCTAAAGGCAGAATATCTATGTGAGGATGATCCATTGAGTTTGTGGACATCTCTAAAGGATAGATTTGACCATCAAAGGATGGTAATCCTTCCGATTGCTCAAAGTGAATGGTTGAACCTGAGATACCAAGACTATAAAACTGTTAAAGCATATAATTCTGCTCTGTTTAATATTGTTTCTCGCCTTAGGTTGTGCGGAGAAAAAGTAACAGAGGCTCAAATGCTTGAGAAAACCCTCTCCACTTTTCATGCAAGTAATGTGCTTTTGCAGGAACAATATCGTGAAAGACATTTCACAAAATATTCTGAACTGGTGACTTGTCTCCTTGTAGCAGAGGCAAATAGCAATGTTCTCATGAAAAACCACAACTCTAGACCAACTGGGTCAATGGCAATTCCTGAAGCAAATGCAAATTTTGGGGTTACCAGAGGTCGTGGTAGAGGACGTAGAAGAGGACGTGGAAGAGGAAAAAGTTATGGCTCGAGGTATGGTCATGGTTATCAGCCTTATAACAAAGGCGAAAATAGTGGTTCACAAAAGACCAAATGGAACAAGTGGACAACACCCTCTAACAAAGGAAATTCAAATCCTCAATATAAACCAAATAATGGTAGTACTGCTTGTCATAAATGTGGCAAAAATGGACATTGGTTTAAGCAATGTCGGACTAATCAACATGAGGTTGACAAATTCAAAAAATCGAAGAAAATGGAAGCAAATATGACAGCATATTGGGACAATGACCAGCCACTTGACATCACTCAATTGAATTGTTCCGATTTTTTTGAAGATCAAAATGGAAATCAGATTACCAATGAACAGTTTGAAGAAATGCTGGCGAATCCACCTTCCATTGAATGAGCACTCGGTCGACATATGTTTTACTTCAAGTATTATGAACTTTTTACATTTGAAGTCATGTTTTTTTGTTTTTAGTTACTATCATGGATTATCTAGGCCATGAGAGTTTGTTGAAGAATATGTCATTACTTTGTTATGTACTTGAAAGTTGCATCTCTATAATATGATGTTATCGTTTGGTATGCTTAATTACTTTTATTATATTTGTGTTAGTTGAGTATATGTTCATAAATTTTTTTTTCTCATATTGAAGGTATGGATATACGAAGGGAGAAAAATGACTTGGATATGTGTTTGGTAGATAGTGCTACAACACATACGATTTTGAAGAATCAAAAGTTTTTCTCAAATTTAGTATTTGACATGCATAAAGTATCAACAATAGCTGGACCAGCCCATATAATTGAGGGTTTTGGAAGAGCACACATTATGTTACCTAATGGCACTCAAATCCATTTGCAAAATGCGTTATATTCAAGCAATTCCAAAAGAAATTTGCTAAGTTTCAAGGATATACGCAAAAATGGATATCATATTGAAACTCGAAATAATAACAATAAAGAGACACTATGTATCACATCTAATGTTGGGAGCAAAAAGCTCACATTAGAAGAATTCTCTTGTCTCTCGGTGGGTTTGTATTACACCACCATTGGTATAATTGAATCACATATGAATGTGGCAAAACATAAAGTCAATGATCCTATCTTATGTACCATTTGGCATGACCGTTTAGGTCACCCGGGACAAACTATGTTCAAGAGGATCATTAATAATTCTTGCGGACACTTATTGAAAAATCACGATCTTGGTTTACCAAAGAATCACCTATGTGTTCCATGTTCACAAGAAAAGTTTATAACTAGACCATCTTTCCTAAAAGTTAAGAATGAGTCTCCGAGTTTCTTGCAAAGAATACAAGGAGACATTTGTGGTCCTATTCATCCTGCTAGTGGTCCTTTTAGATATTTTATGGTACTCATAGATGCATCTACTAGGTGGTCACATGTTTGTTTATTGTCTACTAGAAATCTTGTATTTTTTCGTCTTTTGGCTCAAATTATTAAACTTAGATCTCAGTTTCCTGATAACTCGATTAAGTCAATTAGACTTGATAATGCCGCTGAATTTACCTCACAAGTATTTGATGATTATTGTACATCATTAGGGATTGAGGTAGAACATCATGTTCCCCATGTGCACACACAAAATGGGTTAGCTGAGTCATTTATTAAACATCTCCAACTTATAGCAAGACCTCTACTAATGCAATCTAATCTGCCAATTGAGGCTTGGGGACATGCTATTTTACATGCTGCATCTCTAGTTAGATTTAGACCGACTGCCTACCATATTTTTTCACCCATACAACTTGTTAGTGGAAGATAACCCAATATTTCACATTTGAGAAAGTTTGGATGTGCAGTATATGTCCCAATTCCACCTCCCAAACGAACTAAAATGGGTCTCCAACGACGTTTGGGAATATACATTGGTTTTGAATCTTCCTCCATAATAAAGTATTTGGGAAAGTATTTGGAACCAATGACTGGTGATGTCTTTACTGCAAGATTTGAAGATTGTCAATTTGATGAGCGAGTCTTCCCGCCGTTAGGGGGAGGTAAGCAACAAATTGTTCATACAGAACAATCCATTGCTAATGAACGGCGTGAATTGACATGGAATACGCCTACTCTATCTCATCAAGATCCAAGAACTCCACAATGTGATTATGAGACAAGGAGAATGATACATTTGCAAGAAATTGCAAATCAATTACCTGATGCATTTAATGATGTCGCAAAGGTAACTAGATCTCATGTGCCAGCTAGAAATGTGCCAGCCAGAATTAATGTTCATATTGAACAAAATCTAAACAAGGCGGCAAATGAATCTACTACTACACGTCAAAAGCGTGGTAGACCTATAGGTTCCAAGGATAGTGCTCCTAGAAAGAGGAGAGTAAATGAAACATCTTGTCCTGATAAAAGCCCGATAGTGGCTGGAGCTCTGAAAATAGATAATGAAGATGTGCATGTTTCCAAATTCACTGAAATGCCTATGGATGCCTCTAGAGAGGCACAGGTACCTGAAAATGAAGAGATCTCGATATTCCATGCATGTTCAGGTGAATTTTGGAATAGAAAAGCACTTGTCATCGATGACATATTTAGCTATGCAGTAGCTACTGAAATATCAAAGGACAACGATGATTGTGAAAATGAACCACGTAGTATAAATGAATGTCGACAAAAAAAAGATTGGCCAATGTGGAAAGATGCTATTCAAGCAGAATTAAAATCTTTAGAAAAACGTGGTGTATTTGGACCTATAGTGGAAACACCAAAGGACATAAATCCTGTTGGTTTTAAATGGGTGTTCGTGAGAAAACGAAATGAGAGAAACAAAGTTGAAAGATACAAAGCCCGACTTGTAGCACAAGGTTTCTCTCAAAGACCTGGAATTGATTATGTTGAGACATACTCTCCAGTTATGGATGTTATTACTTTTAGATATCTAATTAGTCTCGCAGTTTCTGAAAATCTTGATATGAGACTTATGGATGTTGTAACTGCATATTTGTATGGAGACTTAGATACTGACATCTATATGAAAATTCCAGAAGGATTTACAATGCCAGAGACTAAGTCAAAGGGCATGTGCTCAATTAAACTTAGACGAGCATTATATGGATTGAAACAATCCGGAAGAATGTGGTATAATCGTCTTAGTATATATTTGACTAAGGAAGGATATAGAAATAGTCAAATTTGCCCATGTGTCTTCATTAAGAAATCCGAGAATGGATTTTCGATAGTGGCAGTATACGTGGATGATATAAACCTGATCGGATCTCCTGCAGAATTAGAGAAAACTGCAAACTATTTGAAAAAAGAATTTGAAATGAAAGACTTGGGAAAGACAAAGCTTTGTCTCGGTTTGCAAATAGAACGAAGTTCTAGTGGAATATTAGTGCATCAATCCCGATATATCGAAAGAATTTTGAAACGATTCAGAATGGACAAAGCATATCCACTTAGTACACCTATGGTTGTACGGAGTCTGGATTTAGATAAAGATCCATTTCGACCAAAGGAAGAAGATGAAAAAGTTCTTGGTCCTGAAGTGCCGTATTTAAGTGCTATTGGAGCACTGCTATATCTAGCACAATGCACAAGACCAGACATTGCTTTCTCTGTTAATTTATTATCTAGATATAGTTCTGCACCTACACTTAGACATTGGAATGGAGTTAAACACATAATGAGATATCTTCGTGGAACAACTGATATGGGATTATTTTATTCCTGTAATTCCACTAATAACTCCCATCTAGTTGGTTATGCAGATTCTGGTTATCTTTCTGACCCTCATAAGGGTTGTTCCCAAACAGGTTATGTGTTTATTAATAATCATGCAGCTATATCTTGGCGATCAACAAAGCAAGGTTCAGTAGCAACTTCCTCTAACCATGCAGAATTAATTGCATTGCATGAAGCAACAAGAGAAAGTGTGTGGTTGCGATCGATCATTCATCATATAAGGGTAAATTGTCAACTACCCACAGTTACAGATAAGCCTACAACAATATTCGAAGACAATGCAGCTTGCATTGCGCAAGTCCGAGAGGGATTCATCAAAGGAGATCGAACGAAGCACCTTCCACCAAAATTGTTTTATGCACATGAGCTCCAAAGGACGAAAGTGATCGAAGTTAAGCAAGTTAGATCAAGTGAAAACTTAGCCGATTTGTTCACCAAGGCACTTCCAAAGTCCACATTTCAGAAGTTGGTACACGGAATAGGCATGCGACGACTTAATCATCAGACAAATTAGCTGTTTCAGATCCATTGTATCGAGGGGGAGTATAACTTGTACATAATACTTTTGTTTTGCGTGTTGTACTCTTTTTCCTTAACTAAGATTTTTTCCACTGGGTTTTTTTTTTTCTTAGTAAGGTTTTAATGAGGCAACAAAAGCGCATATAACACCAACTAATTAATGGTGTATATCCAAGGGGGAGTGTTGTAAATATGGATAAATTACCATTATTATTTGGTGGCTATAACTTATGCCTTTTGGTTATCCATAACCTATGGCTTTTAGTATTATTCTATTTAATTGTCATCATGATAGTAAGCTCATTTGTAAGCCTATATAAGAGGCTCTTGTCAAGTTGATCAATACAAGTGAATGAAGAAATAATTTCCTCCATCTCCTTTTCTTTGTTTTACAATAAAAATAATATTTTATTTATTATGGAGAAAGATATAATTACCATTTATTTTTTGGTTTTTTTCAAATCATAATTAATAACTACTTTATTTAAGGGTAGTTGGGTAATTTATTTCACAATCCTCTCATCTTTTTCCATTTTTCTCCCACTTTTGGGAGAAAAATTTTTGAGTGGGACCCACATGAATTTTCCTCCCACATTCCTCTCCCTCAATTCTCCTCACTCTTCCCAAACACCACAACTTTTAATTTTCCTTCCATTTTTCCCTCAAAAATTTTCTTCCCTCCATTTTCCTCTCTTCCCAAACAATACCTTAGGGTCTGCTGGGATGGAGGAAAAAGACAAAAATTTTTTAAGTGTGATTAAATAATAAAAGTTAAGTGAGAGTGAGAGAGTTGAGGCAATTAATATAATATTATTTTAATTGAAGGAAGTGTTGAGCGATGTGTATTTAATGAGTCTTATTTGGATTGTATATTTTGAGTAAAAAAAGGAAAATATTTTATGTATCTTTTTTATGTCCCTCCATCACGTGGTCCTCTTCTATTGGCTCATGTCTTTTTCTTAACTCTCCTCCTATTTGCTTGGGTCAATAAGGCGGTGCCATGTGGCGGAGGGACATGAAAAAGATACATTTTGGAGATACATGTAGCATTACTCAAAAAAAAAAACTTAAAAATAGTTTTATTGTATGTCATAAAATTAAATTTGACTGAACTTAAAATTTATTAAAATATTTTTACAAGTGAAGAAACTACATAACAATGTGTCGAAAGCAAAAAAAAAAAAAAAATATATATATATATATATATATATATATATATATATATATATGACAAATAAGAATAACAAAAATTCTCGAATCCACTCGTCGATTTGGGAGTTTGAAAAAATTGACATTAAACTAACCCTCACTGTCCTCAAACCAAGTATAGATTTTAATCGTCAATTAACTTATCCAAACAGATCCTCAAGAACAATCAATGCACATAGTGGAACTAGATATTAACTATTAATTGACCTATAAATAAACTCCAACCCATATCAAAACTGGAACACTCCGAGAAAGAAAAACCAACCTGATATTTTCTCTGCATGATGACGATGATGGTGATGATGATGACGACGACGACTCTGCTCTACCTCCATAGCACCATCACTTCCCACAAAGAGAAGAAAAACAAGTAGAAGGGAGAGAACCCACATTGCAACCTCCATTGCTGACCACAATGTGAGCTTCCTAATGAAATGGCTCTCTCTCTCTCACCTCTGGGTTTCTGGCCATTAGCGAGTGGTGGCAGCTGTCAGAGGAGGAGTGATAGATGGTTAACTCAAAAAATAATTAATTCTTCGTCCCATGAGTTAGTGTATTTTTCTCCTAGAGCAAGTAGGAAGTTGGCATGGAGTTGGTCTGAATATGTGGGGAGTTGGCCAAAAAGGGAGGTGCGGGGGATCTTTCACCCACCAACTCTCAAGCCATACATTGCCAACTTTTGCGCCTATTTGTTAATGGGAAAGAATTGTTGGGGAAGATACCCTCTTAGATTGAGAGTATAGAAACATTTATTTTGTATATATACATTTTTTTAAAAGTATTTAGTGTTGCATTAAGACCATCTCCAATGGAGCTTTCTATATCATTCTATCATATGTGTCACTAACGTAGGATGGAGAATTTTTTGAGACTTTCTACGTGGATGTTGGTTTCTACGTGTAGAAACCCTAATAGAAATTATCTATTTTTTTACCAATTAGTATTAGGTCCCACGTCTTTAAATTTATCATTTTATTTGTTGGTACGTAGGATAGAAATGGAAAATATTTGGAGTATTTTTTTGTGTAAAATTTCTATATAGAAACTCTACCAACTAGGATAGAATTTTTTTTAAAGTACAGTGACAAGCATGATAGAAACTTAATTTTAGAAATCCTCATTAGAGATGGTATAATCTATTAGTCAAGGTAAAGACTGAGAACTGAATCGAAGGACGAGAAAAACATATCGTATTTTGAGATCGCATTTTGACTTGACTATTCTACCTTTTATTTTCTTTCTTTTAAGGTAGATGGTGGTTGAACAGACGCAATCCAAATACCTGTTATGTTAATAGTGAAGAAATATAACAAAAAAAATCAAGTGACATCTTAAGGTGTTGGGTGGGTCGGGTCCGGATCGATCAGGGTCGAGTTGACCGAAGTTGTTGGTCAGAGGTAGTCCATTCAAAGTCTCAATACGGCCGGATGGAGTTGGCTGACTAAAATTTCCAAATCTAGCACGAGACCATGGTTTGGGTAGAGTCCGTCCGGACTGGGTCTAAATCAGCCCACGGGTCTGAGCATATATATAGTAATTCCTCGTACCTCTGACATTCTTTGATAATTCGTTTATTAAATTTATTTTTCATTTACATCATTTAACAAAATCTTTAATAATATCTTATTAGTTTTAAGAATTTACCTTAACAAATACACGTTTCATATTCATAGGCAATTGGCATAACTCCTATCTTTTAATCCTTCTTTATCTTTCTTTATTATTTTATATTTTAGCAAAAAGAAACACATCTTATATATATATATATATATATATATATATATATATATATATATATATATATATATATATATATATATATAACGATACCCTTAGCTAGGTCCCGAGCGATTAGTGATTTAGGGATCTGGTTTTCTCTTCCGGCGGTGGTGGCGCCCGATGCCTTGCTGTCACGTCCCGGTTCCGCGGAGCTGATCGTCCTTGCTAAGGCGTGATGCCGCATGAGCCTAGGTTGTGCTCACGCAAGACGAGTTCTATAACGGTCGATTACAGCAGCTTGCGACGGGGTCGTCGCATAGAAGTTCCAAGCAGAAGCATTGAATAAACGAAGAAACACAAGTGAAAATTAGAACTTTTATTGATATTGAATATAAGGTTACAACGGCGCGAAGCTAGATTACAAGTCGCTCATGTTCACTTTTCTCTCAATCTTTACAATCGCTCAGCTCTCTTTCATCTCTCAATGCAAGGGTTTTAGGCTTGCCACTTGCGGATGCTTCGGAAGGGGTTGTCTATACATTATGTCCCGTATAAGTCCAGATTCTATGCGACCGCAGGACTCAAAACGTCAAGAAACTCCTTGCCTCGACGCATTCAAGCGAGCTTTGAGCCAAACGATCTTCTACCTGTGCCTGCACATAAACACTGTGTAGGTGTCAGTACACAATCGTATTGGTGGTGTGAGCTCCTTGTCCAACCATACAAAACAAACACGTTAATTTAGTTTGTGCAACATAATCCTTCGTTTGCCTTCCTAATCTTGCCTTAAGATTAGTTTTAGGATATAGACCTAGCCCATCTTGTGTCTCTAGACCATCATCGTGCCAACAATATTGATATACCGACTCGTGGTTGTCTTTTTGGTTCATACTCTTAGACACAAGAACATGGTCGTACAATAAACTCTGTTCGTGATTCGATATCGAGATCGTGCCTCACAACTCAATATGACTTAACTAAACTTTCCCTTACGATCCTTCCTGACTTAAACTTGAAATGACTCGATCCAAGCTTAAAATACTTTTGTGTCAACGACTCAACAACCGACGCCACAACTCATGTCGAAGCACGTGCCTTTGCTACAACCAAATCTTAGGCTCCATAATCATGGTGTAGACCATGCATCCATTTCTTTGATTCCATTCATGTCGTGCTTGCATTTCTTATGATTCAACTGACACTGTGCATGTGGATTGTCGTTTAGCACCTCACTTATCTATATGAAAGGTCACTAGCATGACAAGCTATACTTGGACCCAGATTGGATATGCGATACGTTCGTCTAACGAGGCATTATCTTGTTGAATTTTCCGCAATATTCGCTATACAGCGCACCCCTCGGGTCAGGTCACACACCATCCGAGGGTTCCGCAAGCATGTTCCTCCTAGGACGGATCGGCCTTGTGGCTCTAGGTTACTGTACGAGGAACAATCGCCCTTGTGCATAAGTTATCCAATAACCATGCAATGGTGTCTACATAACTCACCATATGAGTCAAACAATATTTTTCTTTGTACTTTTAATGTTACCGTACTTTTCATACTTCATTAGAGACTCCCAAACGAGGGACCTCCTCGGCGACAAATGGTCGCGTGAACTTACCATTCCTTGAGACCCAGGAAACGGCTACTACATAGCCTTCCTACTTAACTTGAACCAAGACATGTTTCATCCATGCCATAGACCGTGGTGTTATCCCAATGATTATATCATGTTTTTGAATATGGCTAATCAGTTAAGTTTAACATAATGGTGTCACTAATATTCATATATTCACTATCATAATACTACTTAAACTTAGCATTGTCATACTGCTCACTAAATGTCATCTTATTTATCATAATTTTATATTTCTATGTTCACCTAATATGTACTTGTAGACATGCAGTAAGCATGATCAAACCAGGACAAATGTAATGAAGAATCGACGACGGGCCAATAGCGACGTTATACAAGAAGATTTCTCTGAACCGCCTAGCGACCTATTCGGGGCCTCGAACTCGGGGGTTCCGTTGCCCAGTCAACGGACATGGGTCGAGGGGCCAGTGCCCCTAGTGGGGGTTCGGGGGCGAAGCTCCCGAAAGGTATTCAGATTTCTAGATCTGTTTATCTTTGGACATCTGGCGTAAAAAAGGGTGTCTTCAAGTCTGCTCAAAGACGTCATCAAAGGGCTATTAGTTTTTCTAATTTATTATGTATTTTTATATTTATTGAGTCTAGATAATTTGTGAGTCGGGATCACTGGCAATTTAGTAGACCACTCTCACAAACCCTGACCCAAACCAAATCCTAAACCCTTGCTCATGCAAAAACCCTACCAAACCAAAAATGACCTAAATTCAGCCTAACCGAACTCGACCAGAGTTCTGTCCGAACTCGAACCGAACTCGGTCCTCTAGGATCACTTCTGGTCAGCAGCTTTTCCTATTCTTTTGGATCTGCAACTTTCAAAATTATGAACGTTAGCCTACCGAGTTCTGTCCGAACTATGTCTTAGAAAAACCTATAAATAGAGAAGAATTTCATATTTCTATTCACTCAACCCTTCTTCATCTTTTCTATCTATTCTAAAGCCTTCCTATTTACCAAGAGCTTTAATCTTCCTATTTCCAAGACAACTCCTATTCTTCTAAGTGCCGGTGGTTTTCAATTAGGAGTATTCGAGTTGTACAAGCTTGGAGTATAAAAGCGTTCTTCAGAAAGGTGTTTGAAGTTTGTTCGTAGACTTCGGATTAAAATATGATGGTGTTGAAGTTTGTTTATGGGCTTCGGATTAAAACACGACGGTATTGAAGTTGGCGTGTTCTTCAGAGAAAAGCATGCGGTATAATCTCTATTCAAAATAGTAGATTAAATAGTAGGCAAGAGTTCTCGATGTAACGTCCCAGTCCCAAAATACGTAGGACTAGGAACGTAGACATACCAGCTGTATTCATACGAAGTATACTCCAATATATGGAAGTCTCGTATAAATACATAAGCTATAAAATGCAGTAGAACCATAACTAATCTCATCAACACAAAATAAATGAATAAAAGATATCATATAATGATAATGAATTGTCTTGATATAATATGTTGGGCGGAGACAAATCCACTACCAACAAAATAAGGAAAAGTATGTAGAAAATGAAATGAGTGGCGAGCGAAGCGAAGCCGATCCAAGTGCAATCATCCTCGAAGGAATAGCGATGATCACGGCTAGAGCTAGAACACCTACGAAAGACAAGAGCACACACCTGAAGAGATAACCAGGTCCTCAGAGGGACGTAACAAGACACATAATATCATGCCATATAAACTGAATACATATTGCTCAAATAAATAAGTCAATTGAATTATAACATGGTCCAATACACACCTATTGAACGAGCGTACCATCCCCCCAACCAAACAAGGACAGGAGATGGTAAACTAATTCACGGTGACGTATCTTTCCATGCTATGAATCCAATATGGTATCCGGACCCCAACAAGGTTCAATACCTTCTCATCGAAGTAGTAAGTCACACCTACAACCAAACAAGGACAAGATGTGACGAACTAATCCGCGACAAGTTATTGTTCCAAGCCACGGTCAGATACAAGTACCCAAACCAAAAGTACTCGTACCTAACGGATAAAGGTACCTAACTGTTCTAAGTGAAATATAGTTAAGAACAATCCTTCCTACGCATGGGCCCTGGCTGAATAGGATCGGCATGGTCCCCCCTTTGGGGCACCAGAGGCCCCATCCGTAAAAGCATGACGTTCCGCAGAATCGCCGGTGGCCGTCAGTAATCATGGGTCATCAATCCCGTATCTCCAGCGGAGAGTCCGAGTCACAAGGGAAAGTGCATCGAAGCTCATATGCTAAGGAATTGTCCTTCCCGCCCAATGCCTACTATGTTGCATCCACAACAATAAACCTCTATAACCGCTAAGTCAAACTAAGCATGCAACCTCTATTAGCGGTTATTCCTATCGCACGGCTTGTACGTACTGGTGGCCAGCCAATCACGCACGTCCGTGTTCTACATGCGACACATAACTTCGTGGTACAACGTGTCAAGGCCAATGAATACAACACATAAGGTGGTCCCTTAAATCTAGGTTAATGTGTAAAAAATAATACATAGCAGGAAATATAAATGAATAGTAAGTTCTAACAGGTTATGCCATGTATCACAGTTTATTTTGCATAAAAAAATAAATAATGCATGAAATATGAGCTAAAATAAATAAACAGCAAATGGCAAGGTGTCTTGCCTGGTAGTACGTCTGGTGTGCTGCGATGATCAAGGTGGCACAAACTGCGACTTCGGTGCGACAACTATGCAATGTGACCTCGGGGTGGCACGGACAGTTCTATCGTGTCTAGGACGGTCAGACTAGTTAGGGTCGATAGGAGGAAGGACAAAATTTGCGAGGGAATAGTAATAATGGGTTTAGTCACGGTTTGGAGAAAAATCAAAGAAAGTTGGAAAAATAAATAATAATATATATACAAATTTTTGAAAGATATTTGTAATAGCTAAAAACTAGTTTCATGAGTCAAAGATATTCATAGTAAAATACTTAAAGTTAGATGGCTATTTATAATACTCGAAAGTATATTCTTATTAGCTAAAAAATAGTTTTTAGATAAATACATAAGTTAAGTAAAAATTTATATCAAAACTATATTTTACTTAGGTAGAAAATATTACAACCATACTATAAAAATAACATAACATATTTCAGGTCAAAAGCTTAGTTTAAAAGATCACACAAAAATATAATAATCTTTTAGCTTCTAAGCCAAATAAATAGCTTGAAAATATAGCAATAATACTTTTAAGCCTAATTTGTCAAAATAAATTTTTTGGCCAAGAGGCATATTTAAATTTCACAAAATACTTCACCAATACTAATGTTATTACTGATATTACATACAAAATAATAATTACTAATACTAACCATTACTCTCAGCCAACTGTAAAAAATTAGTAATGAAAATAACAAAAACAAAAACAATAGAATAAAGGAACATAAGAATAACAAAAACAAAGTAACAAAACAAAAACAAATATTATAAAATATCAAATGTAGTACTGTTGTCTCTCCATAAGGAAAAATAAAAGAAAAAAAACACAAAAAATCAAACAACATAAGAGGTGGCGAGTGGAAAAGAGTGACGAGATCGAGAGAGATGAGAGAGATGTGGAGATCGAAAGAGAAGAAGAGGGAGATAATAGGAGCTGGGGAAGGAGAGGTCAGGAGATGGGGAGAGGCTCACTGGTGGGTGGCTATCGGCGCAGCGCGGCGGAGGAGATGGGCTCGGAAGACAAGGGGGTTTTGGGGAGTCGCCGGTCGGGCGGAAGACCGTCGCAGCCGCTCGATCGAGGCGGCCGATCGGAGCTGGAGTTGCTCGACACTGGCCAATCACCACAGCGGTGGTAGCGCTCCAGTTTGGGGTGAGGCGAGGGGTTCGACGGCCAGGCGGAGCTCGTCGAAGGTGAGGAGGAGAGGATGGGGGTTTGGTGGTCCGGTGGTCGGGTTTTGCCGGGCGCCGCGCGGAGGAGGCGGGCGCGGCGGCCAGGGGCGCGGCTGGAGACTACGAGCGGTAGAGCTGCGGTCCGGCGGGTGGCGGAGGGTGATTTTGGTCGGCGGGGCTCCAGATCTACGGGGTCGCCGACACTGGTCTTGGTCGTCGGCGGTCGAGGGTCTGACGCAGCGTCGGAGAAGGTGAGTTTTAGGGTTAGGGTTTTTGATTTTCCTTTCTGGTGTTGTCGGAGTTGGTGGTGGTAAGATGCATGGTCGGCCGAAGCTTGGCCGGGATAGGCTCGACCAGGGGGTTGTGGCTCTGGTGGCGACGTGGTCGCAGGCGCGGAGGGAGAGTGGATATGGTGAAGGTAATGCTGGTGGTGGTCGGACGGGTATGGTGAAGGTGATGCTGGGGGTGGTCGGGGCGTGCTGGCATCCACGGAATAGGGCAGCAGCAAGGTGGCCAGCCGTGGAGGCGCGGCCGGGAAAATTTAGGGTTAGGGATTAGGATTAGGGTTAGTATTATGTCGGGGTGTCCAACACGGGCTAGGTTTTGGGAATTTGATTGTATCGAGTCGGGGGTGTGTCCTGCGAGACACGGATGTTGCTGAGGAGATGTGTCCGAAATGTGGACACGGAGACGGTAAAATAATGTATTTGTAAAAGAGGGAATTAGAATTGGACGGGGAACACGGACACGATGCACGCACGTTTGTTTGTGGTGGAATTTGGAGAAATAATGGAGGAGTACCTGCCTATTTATAGGATGTAGGAATTCCCATTAAGATAAGGATTATGATATTTAAACCCAATTAGATAATTCAATCTATTTAATTCAAATCCAAATCCAAATCCAAATACAAATCCTATTTAAATTATATCCATTTAGTTTAAAATCAAATCAAATAAATCAAATTCCAAATATAGATATTAATTTAATCTATTTAAATAAATCCAAAAAATTGAATCAAGATTTAAATTGCCACAATATTTTTAAAATATGTTTTCCAAAAATGCTATTATAATTATTTCAAAAATTACATTATTATTTAAAATAAACTAATAAACAATTACAAATATATATGTATGCACAAATAACGTTCTCATAATTATGCTTTTCTAGTATACAATAAAAATATTATTTATTTATTAATAATTGTGAGAAATGAAGGGCTTTATAAATAAAATAACAAACTTGGGAATTTTGGAACGATAACAAAATAATTATTATGTATATTATTTTGAAACTATATAAATAGAAAAAAAATATTTTTCAAAATTATGTACGCTTGCACATAATCGCACTCGAGCAAATTCGAAAAATAAAATTTCGTATGCGACGTATAATACGACTACGCGACGTACAATACAAAATTTTAAATCAGTACCAAATTTAATAAAAAAAGAAAATAGTAGAAAATTTAGGGATTTTACACTCACGACTGGACTAGTCCTCTCAGTGGAAAACTAGTATAAACCTTGGTGTTTGCGTTTGCTCTTCTCAACTTATTTACTTTACGTATATACTTTTTATACTACTTGTTTCATATTAGTTTGATTACTGTCATAAATATTTTTAAGTGGTAATTATTATTCCGCTGCACGCACGCACTCTATTTATCCTTCTCTAGAGGTGCTCAATTGGTCCTACAATTGGTATCAGAGCCAAGTTCTTTTTATACATGGTTATTGCTGATCATACCAATTGTTTCTACAATTGGTATCAGAGCCAAGTTCTCTTTATACATAGGTATTACTGATCATACCAATTGTTTCTACAATTGGTATCAGAGCAAGGACTCAATTATTTTGCTTATCGTCCTTAGAGTAGATCCTTATTAGTTATATTCTTATATAACACTCTAGAGAGTTTACATATGGCAGCCGTGAAATCAATATTCACGGGTGAAGGGCAGTCCATAAATAGACCTCCATTATTTGATGGAAGGAACTATACTTCTTGGAAGACACAGATGAGCTTCTACCTGAAGTCTCTAGATTTATGGTCAATTGTTTGCAATGGCTACAAAAAGCTTACTATCACCTCTATTCTTACTTCCTCTATTATTAACAAGCCTTATTATAGTTATACAGAGGAAGAGAAGAAGTTAGCTAACCTTGATGTAAAAGCAATGCATGATTTCTATTGTGCTGTAGACTTTAATGTATTCAATCTTATTACTACTTGCACAACATCTCATAAAATTTAGAAATTTTTTTGAAGCTACTTATGAGTGAGGTACGAAAGCAAAGCCAGCAACTCCAGAGAGGAGGATAGTCCTCATAATGATGCAAAAGTGTGCATAATGGCAACGAAATTTAAGGTACAACACAATCCCTTATATGAAGAAGAGATGTATGTTGCAACTGCAGACAGGCCACATCATAGAATATTGGCCTACTACTTCTAAAGAGAAGAATGGCTACGAACGACCAAATGAAGAAAGATTGTCATCTCACAAGTATGCTACTACGAGTATATGGTGTAAAAGTGAAGTAAGCGATTCCGAAAAAAAAAGAAAGACCTCGTCTAGCTGCAAATATATACGCAATGGCATTATCTAACGATGTACAAATAATACTCACTACACCAAAATGGTAAATTAGGAACACTAGGTGTTTTTCAATCTGGAACACTTATTTTCTGTACCTAGGTTCTGGAACGGAAGACAAGTGTTCCAAATTAAAAATGTGTTCCTAATATATTTTATTTTAAATTCCAAAAAAAATATTTATTTAGGAACACTTTTATATAGTTCCAAATATATTAGTTGTCTTTAATTCAGTTGTCCCCAATTCTAAATTCCCTCTAAATTCTAAAAGCCCTCCCAAACTACCTCCCAATTCCAAAATCCCTCCCAAAACAAAACCCCAATTCCAAACCCCCTCCCAAATTCGACCCCCCTCCTCTCTTCTCTCTACCACGATCTGAGAACCCTCACCACTCGCCAGGACCTTGCCTCTGCGACCTCGGTTCCTCAGTCCTCGGCGCTAGGGAGTCGGTCGTCTGGACCCTGAATAGTTACAACGACGGACAGATGAGGATGGGCTGGCGAGGCGTTGGATGGTTTGTGAAACTGCTGCGACTTTGATGCTCTGGAAGTCTACCTTCGAGAGGCATGTGCGGTGGAGATGACTGGTGAGTGTTTGTTGGCCGAAGAATAGAACATTGTTGCGATGGTTGGTTCGAATTCTGTCGAGGTGAATTATGGTGCATCGACGAGGTTGGCGAGATAAGATTGCCAGTCGGTAAGGGGTTGAAAATGGTGAAGGGGTTGAAAATGGTGAAGAGTCCTCTATTGTTATTGAATGTACTAGACAGAAGCATTAATCATAATAATTAAATGTATTTATAATTCAAAGTTCATCGTTATAATTATGATTTTGGCAGATATGCGTCTCCTGCAGAGGATGTAGGCGCTCAGATGGTTAGATCCACATACCTATAGACCTTATACTTTGTAAGCCCTTGAAAATCCTAAATAATTGATGTTGAGTTTATTACGAGTTACATTTATGCATATGCAGGTAGAAATTGGAAATTTTGATTCCTTCTATGAGATAGGCAAACAATTTTCGCCAGAACAGGTATTACCGCAGTTAACCTGATATGGGAGCCAACAAATTTTTATTTGTGTGCTCATGCCGCTTGAGTAGACATTTTTCTGCATCATTTTCTTTAGTCATATGAATCTATGTTTGTTTCTGAATGATGAATCGAGTTCCCAAGGGTTCTAATTATAAGACTCTAATTTCTGACCCATTCCAACCGACAACTGGAACCCTAACCTATGGCAATGGGACATTGTTAGATTCTCCATGAAACTGATCCCTACTTACATTCAATAGCTTCTTGACTCATGACTCTTAACCCTTGCCCATTTGTCACCACATCCGGGTAGCAAAGTGACTCACTAGTCTCTGTTACTCACTAGCTTCAGACGAGATTGCATTGGTGTGTTATCGAAGTATCACTTACTGGTGATGTGATAGCAAGGGATCCTTGCGCACTTACCATAGGACAGGGGAGAGAACAATGCAACACATAGCTAGCGAGGGATGCCCCAATGTGTATTCTATTAGGATTCATTTCATGATGGCCAGACAATGCTTTATGCTGGCATTGTTCTATCTAAGTAACCTAACACAAGCCTTCTTTGTTTAGGCTTGAGACCGGCTGTGGAAATCTGAGATATGAAACAGAACACATGAGGAGTTGGTAGGTTTGTCATAGAAACAGAACTACATAACTCCGTGTTCTTGGACCAAAATAAATTAGGCTTCTTTTAATCTATTAAACCTAGGAGGAAGCCTGGCAGCTCCAAGTATTTGTCTAAAATCTCAACGGATTGAACACCTATGTTGTGTGGGTTTACATGATATGGCAGTACAAACATAATAGTTTAATGGTTTAGAAACTAAGTTAGAATCTGAATTATATGAAGTTACACTTTTTTTTATATGATGTTACACTCATGGTATTATATGAGCACATATTCGTTTGAATTATATGATGTTACACTTTTTTTTATTGACATGTGAACATGTGTTGTTCTTGTCTTGCAGCATATGGATCTTTCAGCCTTGTGGAAGTATTTTTCGACAAAATACTTTACTGGTATACCTATCTGCCTGAAATGTTGTTGCCATGTTATTTAAGATGAATGTGCTTCTTGTTATTTATGCTCAAGTTTTGTTTAGTACAAACATAATAGTTTAATGGTTTAGAAACTAAGTTAGAATCTGAATTATTGTTTTACTTATTATGATGAACATCTCTTATGCAGTTAGAGAGGAGATGGTCTTACCGAGCTATAAGATAAAAATCATAGTTTGCAGTATTGGCCGATAAGATATGGCCAATACTGATATGGTTTGGCATGTCCCGATCCGATCGACCGCTACTGACACTGACTAATACCAACATTGGATATCTTTTCTAGTCAACTTGGTAGAGAAAATTGAACTAAAAAAGACCCATGAGAGCAAGGGTGTAAAAATAGAGTAAGGTTGTAAAAGAATGTAAATGAAGAAACTTTATTTATCAAAGGTAAACCAATCAGCAAGGGTGAGTATGATTTCATCCAATTTCAGAACTACTAAGAAACAACATAGAAAATACTTAGGAATTGTGCCTAAATGTATAGAATATCTTTTTCTCTAAATTTTGTATTAATTTATTTATATTATTTGATTTCTGATACCAAAAAATTCTATACTGTGATCCGAAACCGTCTATACTGCTCTGCTGATACCGCTGATCCCGTTACTCATAGGAAGGGTCCGATACCGTTACTGTAAACCTTAATAAAAATTCATGTAGCTGATGCTGCTGAACCCCAAAATTTAAATAATTACTTTGTTGTTGCAGTATTCTTTTTTCTCACTTGTGAAATTTTAGTTTTCTAGGAACTTACTCGCAAGCTGAAACACCTGAAAGTTAACCCCTATACCTTGGTCTGCTTACTTCAGCCTTGCCTGAAGAGAGAGAGAGGAAGAATTTAGTCTTCGTCTAAACGTTTTTTCTTACAAAATTAATATAGGATTTTCACTTATATAAGAGAGTGTATTCCGTGCATCACCATACATTCTAGGGTTCTCGAAGAGATATTTTATTCCTTGGTGGACGAATATTCTCAAGTCCAATACTATATGAACTCTGAAGTTCTCTAAAACGTTGCTAAGTGCTCATCTTATAATGTCCTAGAGTGGGTCTGACAAGTGCCAAGGACTATCGTTAGAGGCACGAGGTCTACGAGGTGCATAGCTAGACCACCAAGGCACGTCTGCCAGCAGATACAGAGGTTCTTCCAGTAGTACAACAGGTATAAAGCTCTATTTTAATCCCGGCTTGGAAATTCGATTAGCTCTTGACTGTTGCATTACTTTGTATCTTATATGATTTATATGTTGAATCACTTGAATATTGTATCAGACATGATATGACAAGACACAATACGGAAACGACTCACACCAGCAAGTTTGGCTAGGTATAGTGTATTGTGGACTGTCTGTTTATTGTATTTTTGCTGTACTGTCCTAGTGTATTTTGGAATTGTTGTTTCAGATGGGTGATGCAGACACAACTCTGTTTTTTAATTGCCTATGCTTCCTTGATTTTACTCTGAGTTGGAGACTTGATGAGTGAAAAAAATGGGATCTTTTTTGTCTAATGCTTATTACATTGTTGAATAAATTTCATCATTATGCAGAAAAATGCAACTGCTTTCATGATGACTCAAAAAATTGGACACCTGTGTTTGTTGGATCCAACATTTGTAGGTCCCTGTTATTCTTAGTAACATGAGCCTTTCATGTTGGCTGAGCGGCAAATAACTATTCTTGTGTCTTGCTTTTAAAATTGGAACTTTTAATTTGCAAGTACCGAGTTCTAGATTACTATGCCTTTCTCCAATAATGAACCTGTCCATATTACAGCTAGAAGATGTAGATGTTGCTGATAACTAGAGCTGTAGGAGTGAGAGGTCCAAGAATCCAAAAATCGTTACACTTTGATCCTGAAATATACCATACCAGGTTGACTATTTTTTATTCCAAAACATGAAAGCAGCTAGTAGCTACACAACAAGGTTTAGTTCCTGGTAAATTATTTCTTCCCTAAATTATAATACCTTTTATACTATTAGAACTTATGTCTCTTTGTTAATTTGTTGAAAACTCAGCAATTTTTTCTAATTAGTAGTAGATTAGTTGATATTACATCTAACCTGTATGTATGGTAATGTAAATTTAATGTTGCACATGGCTTTTCAATTTAGGACAATTATCCTTTCTCATCAAATTTCTCTTAGTGCTTAGGCTAGGTGTATAAGAAGAAAGTCGACAAATCAAATATAGTAAACGGGATTACTGCTGCAGATGACTTATCTTGCCTTTATCTTAATGTTTGTAAAATTTGCTTTTTCCTTGCACTCAATTTACCAATTGATTGCTTGCATGGGTTGAAGGTTCCTCTGAAATGATGAGCAACTCAAAAGCAGGTCTACCTATCTTCTAAAGTTGTTTATCCAAATATATTTCGAGGATGATTATATATGATCCCATGCAGGCAATGGTTCATTTTCTTTACTGCAACTTATCCTCGATGAGGACAATTTGTATTACATTGGTTATATATGATCCAGGCAGGCAGGTAAGTGGTCACTCGCACCCTTAATATGTGAATATTTTGTGGTTTAACCTTCCCATGGAGAAAGATTTTGCTTCTGGAAACCAATTTGCAACCTTCAAAGATGTTTTTCTTACTATGAGACATGGTTTGGTGACTCAATTTATGTAAGTGTTTTGATTCTTGGCCAAATCTTTAGCTTTTTGAAACACATGCTTCTCTACTAGCTTCCTCTTGCTGATACAGAACTGAAACCACTTCACCAAATACATCTCTCGAGTATCCAACAGTAGTACTGGAGATTGCCCAGATATTAGTACAAGCAAAATGACCCCTAATGAGTAGGTATCCCATTTCTGAGATGGTTTTGTAGTTCTGAAAGCTTCGGGAGCATGATAACATAATCTACTATTCGTGATTGGACTCACTGCAGCATCAGAAAGTTGGTTCTGGGGTATCTCAGGAGTGGAACCAAATTTCACAAATTGGTATATTGACTTTGTTTTCGTCGTCATTGTCGCCTTTTTGAAGAAGAAAAAAATTGTATTAGACCGAATGTCTCTATTTCCTAGCCGATCATTTATTTGTAAGTATCATGATTGTTCTTGGATTATGATTTTAAAATTTTAGGGTTTTTTTTTCCTGAAAAATGGAAACATATGGGTTTTGTAACATCGTAACATGTTACTTGTTTATTTACCTTTTCTATAATGATCTATCTTCCCTCTATGCAAACTTGTGTAAATATTTTGCGTATATGCTTTTGACTGAGTTTCCTCCATGATCCTTAGGTACCTATTGGCGGATGTTATAAGATAATTAATGTTCCTATGATAAATTGCATTAATAGCGAAATAAATAAAATCTACGTCCTTGCACAGTTCAACTCTCAATTCTGCAACTGCCAACTTGCTTGAACTTATGATCTTAAAAATGGACTAAACTTTGGAGATGGGTTTATGGAGGTATCATAATTTATTATAGTTTATCTTTTGCTCAATTATGACCAAAAAATGTTTACGATTCCTTTAGTTTATTTTGTTCCAGGTGCTAGCAGCTACTCAAACATCAAGGGAATCTGGAAAGAAATTGTTTCAGGGAACAATAGATGTCGTGAGGCAATTTATATGGCTTTTTGAGGTTTTCAAGACTTTATACACATCATTTCCTTCTTTGTTTTCCTACCAAACCAATCTGAGATCTGTATTTTCTCTACATTTCACTCTTGAGTTTACGCTATTAACCAAGTTTAGGATAGTCTTGGGTTGTTAGAATCCCAACATGAGATTGGGTCAGTTTGGGTTGGTGTTTTACTTGACGACCCTTACCAGCATGATGCAAGTTTGTTTTATTTTGTTTTGTTTTTTAATACATGGATTACTCTAGTAACTTTGATCCTACCTCTTCTTACTCTAGTAACTTTGACCCCCAATCCCCTAACATTTTTTGTTATGGTGATAACAGAGGCATTCAAAGGCATTTTGAGAAGTATGAAACTATTATAGATAATGTGATAATGAAAGATAAGTTCACTTCACAACCGAGGGGTTTTGGTTTCATTACGTTTGAGGATCCTTCTGCTGTGGATCAAGTTATTGCGGTCACACACACACCTTCAGTGGAAAAACTGTAAGTGTTGTAAAAAAAACCCAGGACATATTTCTTTACATTTTTTATTTAAAGATGTCAATTGCCATAATGCTATCATGTCTATATTATCCTTTTGCTGGAGTTGACAAACTTCAGCTGTATTCTTGTGTATGTTTTTTTATGCTATTCCACAATTCAGTGATAGATTCACTTCTTCCTATCTAGGATACAAAGTAGGTCTTTTTTTGTGAAATGGTAAGTACCCGTATGACTGCATTCTCATTTGTGATAGATTCACTTCTTCCTATCTATTGAAGAAATTAAATGTATTGGCATTGGTGTTGCCATAATGGTATGTACCTGCATGACTGCATTCTTATTTGTGATCTCCTGGTTCTAACTTCCACTACGGCAATGATCCTTCCTGGTTGCCCGAGCCTAACTGAGTTATTCCTTCACCTGTCTTCCTATCCTCACTATTATCTTATACTAAATGCCACCGGAGCTTCCTGTCCTGCCACGGCTGAATATTTGTATGTGTAGTTTGGTGTGTGTGTGAGAGTCCCACTCACCTCCCACATGCTTCTGGTATGTATTCTAATTTAGAAAGACTTCAGTTTGTTTGTGAACATGATTTGCTGCTTTACATATTTTAAGGTTTCTAATACTTTGTCATTCCTTTGTGATAGTCTACTTTATTTCAAGGTGACCAAGACATTGTATTTTTTTTTTTCTTGTTTTCTTTCTTTCCAAAACCTGGATCTTAGCAGAATTATTGTATCAAAGATAGACATCTGAAGATGCTGAATCAGTTTTTATCAACTCATTTTTAACCTTTAAGATCTAGCTCTACATGCAACACAACAATTGTCACAATAGTATCAAAATTATACTTTATATTGCATCGACCAGTTGAAAAGTAGATGGACCAGGTATTTTCTTTAGTTAAATACCGTTACTTTTTTATGACATGCTGAAACTTTAAGCTTTCTTATTTACTTGATACCCAAAATCTTATTGTCTTTCACAAAACTATTCATGATGTATCTTTCATTTGAAATAGGTCGTGCAAAGGTTTCAAGAGTTATTCTCCCAAACAAAGTTGAATCTACCTGAATATTGTTTTCTTCAAACAAAGGTGACATCCGTATAATAATTTTCTCGTCATATATTTTTCTGTTGTGATTTTGTATCACCATCTTTTGTTTTATCACAATACAGGTCTTGGGGATCAATATGGTGACATATCCAAATGTTACAGATGCTATATTAGCTAATAGGATGCTGAGTCACTATGATCATCCTAGAACTGGTCAACTATGTGAAAAGGCTAGCATTTTTATGCGTGCTCTGCAGGTCGGATCCACATTCCATTATACAGATCTTTTTTTTTTTGCTTCTGAAAAACTTCCAAACCAAGCCTTTAAAATTATGCTTATGTTGCAGGTTTATCCCATTTATACAGTCTAACACCACCCCTTGTACACAGAGGCTTTAAAACAAATAATGTACTGGTAGATGATAACTTCACTGCTAAGGTAACAGATGTAGGTATGGCTAGGAATGAAGTTCTTATATACCAATACAAATTTTATATGTGCTGAAGTATTAATCACATGTAATGTAAGTTATTTGTGCATTGATATCTTTCACCAATGAATTTCTCCTTGGACACCAACACACAATGCACAACTCACTAACACTCACATTCACCAATGAATTTCTCCTCTCTTTTTCACTTCAGTTTAAACTAAAGTTGAAACCTTTTTTCTATTGCACTAGTTCATGAATGTCCATTATTTTTTTCTTTATGTGCCTCGTTGAATGACTAAGTTTTTAATTGTGATCAAAATTATTTTATCATGTTTTTAACAATCTTTGAAATGTATACAGGACGTCATATTTTTTGCTTCCTCGGTTATCACAGTTCCAGGGCCTACGCTCACTAACAAGAACATCAAGTGTCAAAGACTCAAATTATTTTCACAGCCCTTAGATATTGTTTTTTGGTGTGGTAGACAACTTGTATTAAACTTACAATGTTTATGTAAGACATTTGGCTACTTTGTGTATGTAGCTTTAACATTATCTATTCTCTGTGCACTTGTACTATGGAAGTTCGTTTACTTTCATTTTATATTTTCGTGCGTTCTAAATTTGTAAATTCTCAAGATGATTACAAGATTGTGTCAATTGTTATTCTTTTTATAAAATTCCTTGGAGCGCTACAGGTTTTGTAAGTCATAGTACTTATGCTAGCTATATATTATTTCAAGCAAGCTATATGTGTGCAATTTCAAATGATATGGGCAGTCATATATATATATATATATATATATATATATATATATATATATATATATATATATATAGAAAAAAACTGGAACACTTTTTAGGTGTTCCAAAATTTGGCAAGAAAAGTATTTTGGGATGCTTTTTTTAGGAACACGTTTCCAATGTTCCAACAATGGAACTCTTTTTAGCCGTTCCAATTAGTGGGGAAAAGGTATTTTGGGATGTTTTGTTGGAACTCTTTTTTTGGAACGCTTTATCGATGTTCCAATATTGGAACACCATAAATGCGTTCCAAAAAATGTTTACTGGAACGCCTTTATTCCGTTCCAACAAATCTGGCAGCCCATAAATAGGCACGGAATATAGGTGTGCCTAAAATTATTTGGAATGGAATTTTAGCGTTCCAAATGGACCTTTTTGGTGTAGTGACTCTTTATGAAGAGAGTGAATTTTCTTATGACGAACTTTCTGATGCTTTCAGTACTGATCTTCTTAAAGAACAAAAGAAAGTTCTAGATAAGTATAAGCAAGCAAGAAAGGATATTCTATCCTATAAGGGTGAGAATGAAAAGCTTACTTGCTTATTGAATGATGCTAGAAATACTTCTACTTCTGTAATTCTACTAAGGTTTCCACACTTGAGTTTAGATTGCATGAGGCACTTGATTGCGTTGAGAAAAGCACTCAAGAAAATGCTAAATTTAGGAGGAATTAAAATTAAAAAAGAAGAGGCATTCTATTGCTTCATGTAGAATTGATGCTCTTTCTACTAAATATGATGAGATCTGTGCTAACTCTAAAAAGTTAGAGAATAGACTATAAAAGAAGGTAGTACAACCTATGACATAGTCTAACACCATTATGGGCCTAAGATTCGGCTATGGTACGGACACATGCTTCGACACGAGATGCGACGTCAAGTCGTTGCACCCAAAGTTGTATATGTAGGTATTGAGTACTTTCGAGTTAAGTCAAGAAGGATCGTAGGACAAGTTCAGTTGAGTTATGTTAAATTAAGAGGCACGACCTCGATATGTTATGGCACGACTACGTTATCACGACACAAGTATAGGCAAGTTACTAAGTGGCGAGGCACTACCTCGATTATGTTATACGAAGAGAATTATGGCACGACCATGTCATTGCATCTCGAAGTATGGCACGAAAGTCAAGCACGAGTTGGTTCGTTTATGTTGCAAGCATGAAAATGGTCTAGAGGCACAACGACAAGTAAATTATTGGTACGCAAGCACGGTGATGGTCTAGAGTCATAAATAGGCCAGGGATATGTCCTAAAACTAATCCTAAGACAAGAATAGAAAAATAATCATAAAAGGATATACTACACAAAGTAAATGAACATGTTGATTTTGTATGGGTAGGCGAGAAGCTCAGTCCACCAGTACAGATTAGTACTGACACCTACACAATTTTCATGTACGGGCATAGGTAGAAGCTCGTTGGCGCGAATCTCGCTTGGATGTGTTGAGGCACGAAGTTACTTAGCATTTCGAGGTGTACGACCGTATGGATTCTGGACTTATACGGGACATAATACATCGACATCGCCTATCTGAAGCATCTGCTGGCTCGTCATATTGTACTAAGAGATGAAAGAGAGCTGAGTGACTTGTATTGTGAGAAGAGTAAGACTGAATGATTGTAATCATGGCCTCATGTCATATTGTAACCTTTGTTTCAATATCAATAAAGATCATTTTGACTAACTTGTATTTTGCTTCAAGTTTTCGTTGGTGTTATTCAATGTTTCTACTTGAGAATCTATGTGATGACCCCGTCGCAAGCTGTTGTAATCGGCCGTTATGGAATTCGCCTTACACGAGCGCAATCTAGGCTCGTATGGCATCACGTCTTGGCGAGGACGATCTGTCCTACAGGACCGGGGTGTGACAATATCATACTACTATGCACATAGCGATAATGTTAATACTTTCTGTCATTATTGCGGTACGAATGGGCACATTTTAAATCGTTGTCAGATTAGAAAGCTAATTGATATGAACTTGTATAAATAGGTTCCAAAAGCTCACAAATGTGGATCCAAGTTTTGGCTACCAAAGTCTTCGTCTCTTGATGCAGGTGAAGCTTTTTATATCAAATAGAACCATGAAACATGTTGGTAATTATAAAGCTACAAAGGTCATCTTCTAAGAAATTGTACCAACATAAGTATGGTCACTAGAACTACTTTGGTAATATGCTAAACGATTCTTTCAAAATAGCTTATTTCTAGAATCTTGCATTTTATTAACTAATAGCTTGCTACTACCTCTCATTTGACACTTTATTGTTTTATCTCTTCAATTCTAATTTTAAGAGAAGATATTTATCTTGCATATGACAATATATATATATATATATATATATATATATATATATATATATATATTTTATATATATATATATATATATTTAAGAAGAAGACTTTTATTGATGTATCAGGCGCAAAATGCCGAGGCCTATACAAGTAAGCACGCCGAGCGCTGAAAAACAACAAAATGAACTAAGAGTAGGATACCCGACCCAGGAGGGGCACGGAGTGTAGCTATATAAAAGCCTGCCAGAAAAGCTCCGGGGAATGGGAGCAGTGGTTCCGGATTTTGAGGATTTGTCGACGGACTTCTCGGATCAACTGTGGAGGGGTATATTGGCGCCCTTCGTACCTGGATTTGTTCTGATTCTTCCAGAGGACCCATATACCAGCGGTCGCGACGATCTCATGCCCGTGGGTGTCACCCCAATGTGCCAGGAGATCGTTGAGGCCCCCAGAGTAGAGTCTTCTCTTACATCGTTTGGAGAGGTCTTGCCACACAATGTTAGCGAGTTCTCCGGAGAGCAGGATGTATTCGGCGGTTTCCAGGTTGTGGAAGATGCAGCAATGGCATCTGGATGCTAGGCTAAAGCCGATAGTGGTAAGCGAATCGTCGGTCGGCAGCTTCCTACACTGGGCTCTCCAGATCAGGAATGACCATTTGTTGGGGATGCATGATTGCCAAAAAGGTACGAGCAGGGGAAACGGCATGCCGCCCCCAGCCGCCTCCCGTTTGGCTGAGGCCATCATGAACGATCCACCAGTTTTGGGCGACCACATCAGTTTGTCTGCGAATCGTCGATCCAAACGTCTGTCGCTTCGATCTTGGTCGCCGCCTCCTACCCGATCCAATCTCTGATTCGCTTCCACCTCCAACCCGAAGCTGGGTTCTAGAAATCCTGAATCGTGCAATGAGTGGGGGCGTTAGGGGAAAGATGGCAGGTCTCCTCGCCGATCCACCGTTCAAAGCTCGGGGATGAGTCTCCGTTGTCGAGTCGCAAGCGGATCAGGGGTTCAGCAAGCTGACGCCCTAGGAGGATACGGTGCCACGATGCCGAGGATCGACTGTTAGCGACGGTCGTGGTAGGGTCGGAGTGTATGAAGTATCTCGCTTTCATGAACCTAGACCAGAGGGAGTTGTGCGCTCTAAGCTTCCACCACAGTTTCATAGAGCTGGCGCTCACGATGTGTGATAGTTTGATGAAGTCGAGTCCTCCCTCATTGGTAGGTTTGGCCATAGTGTCCCAGCTGGCTCAATGATGCTTATCCTGGCCGTTGTGATGACCCCAGAAGAAGCTGGAGAAGAGGGCCTCCAAGGAGGAGAGAACTTTCAGAGGCGGGGAGCAGACGGCCAGGGTAAAGATAGGGATGGAGGATAGCACATGCTTGATGAGGATCATTTTGCCGCCGGGGGATAATGTCGCATTGTGCCATCCCTCGATCTTCTTCCTAACCTTGTTGACCAAACCGCTGAAGATGCCCGAGTTAGAACTGCCGAAAACCAAAGGGCACCCCAGGTAGGTGAACGGCGGGTATACGGTGGAGAAGAAGGTGAGGTTAGAGAGGGCCGCCGAATGGCCTCTATCGGCTTTGTGGTGGGTGTATATGACACTTTTTTCACGGTTGATCCGTTGTCCGGAGCATCTTGTGTATTTTTCTAGGGTGTTGCAAACTACCTCTACGGCTCCGATGTCCCCAGAAGAGAAGATGAGCACATCGTCGGCGTAACCCAGGTGAGTAATAATAGGGCATCCCGTTGTGGTGTGAAAGTGAAGGAAGTTGGAGATGTTGACCATACTGTTGAGGTTTCTGCTGAGGGCTTCGACAACCATGATGAAGATGGTAGAGGAAAGAGGGTCTCCTTGTCTGACACCACGACTGGCTTTAAAGAAGCCATCCGTTTGTTCGTTGATAATAGTAAAAAACCAAGAGTTGCTTATGGATCTGTAAATGATGTATGTCCACGATTCTGAGAACTCGAAGGCTCTGAGGACCCAGATCATGAATTGCCAGTCCAGGCGGTCGTATGTCTTCTCCATATCAAGCTTGATGGCAATGTTCCCTCCCCTCGCCGAAAATTTCATGCAAGTAACCATCTCCTGGGCTAGAAGGATATTGTCAGTGATGCTCCGCCCTGGGACGAACCCGCTTTGCTCTTCGGATATAATCTTGGGGAGGATGGGGGACATGCGGGTGGCGATGATCTTGGATATAATTTTGTTAGTAAAGTTGCAGAGGCTGATCGGACGAAAGTTTTTGAAGGTCTCCGGGTTATCTTTTTTGGGGATAAGGATGAGGTTGGCCCGGGATATGGATTTTGGAAGATGAGCGCCTTGAAAGAAAGCAATGACGGCATCGGTCACGTCAGCCTGAATGGTGTTCTAGCACGAGCGAAAGAACGTTCCGGAGAAATCGCCTGGACCCGGAGCGCTGTGTTCGTCGAGAGCCCATACCGCGAACTTGACTTCGTCTGTAGAGGGATGGGTTGAAAGTGGATCATTATCTTGCTCGTTGATAAGGAGAGGGACATGGACCAGGAAGCTGTCATCCTTGACTACGCCTTCTTCGGTGAAAAGATTGGAGTAGAAGTTGGCGGCGACCTTCTGGATGCTCCGCTGATCTTTGAGCAAGGTATCGGTCTCGTCGGTTATTTGGTGAAGAGATAGCTGATGCCTGCGGCCTCTAATGCAGGCATGGAAGAACGCGGAGTTGCAGTCTCCCTCGATGTCCCAAGTCGGCCTAGCTTTCTGCTTCCAAAATTCGGTCTCCACTCTCAAGCAGGATTTCAGGATAGCTTTATTAAGATTGAGCGAGGTGCGAGCCTCAGCGGATCTGTCCGTGGCTAACCGAATCTCCGCCCTAGTGATGTCGTCTTCTGCAGCTTTGATCTCTTGAAAAATGTTGCCAAACGCAAGTTTGCTCTAAGAGGTAAGAGCGTTTCTGGTGGCCTTGAGCTTCATAGCCAATCTGATAAGGGGATCAGGGTTGTCCGTCGAGTTCCAGGCGGCAGCGACGATGTTCTGGAATTGGGGGTGATGTCTCCAGAATTCGAGGAATCTGAAGGATTTTTTGATATGGTTGGGGTTCTTGCTGATCTCAATGACGAGGAGGGAGTGGTCAGATTCTGCAGAGTTAAGGTAGGAGAGATTGGTTATGAGGTTCATGTCGGACCACCGGTTGTTGACAAGGGCGCGATCCAGACGAGAATATTGACGCTGAGCTCCTTCTTGCATGTTGCACCAGGTGAAGGTGTTGTCGGAGTAGGGGAGAGGGTGCAAGTTGGCCTGGAAGATGAAGGAGTTGAAGTCGTTCATGGCCGGGCGGTGGGGGGGTCGCCCTCCAGTTTTCTCTTCGGGGCTCACGATCGAATTAAAGTCTCCAATGCAAAGCTAAGGGAGGCTGTTGAGGGAGTTGTGGGTGTCTATAAGGATGCTCTAGAGTTGCCTTCGCTCAATGTAGTCGCAGCTGCCGTACACTACCGAGATAAGGGATCGGGAAGGGAGGGATGGGTGTTCCACCCAGCATGAGATCACCTGCTCATGGTCGAGGATGGTACCAAAGAGGCAATCGTCGGAGAAAAGGATCCAGATGTCATGGCAACCGGCAATGGCGTTCGGGAATCTGAGCTGAAGTTGGATGGATTTGAGTTTCCTCGGAGGGATTTTGGGTTGCGACTACTATAGTCGTTTCCTATTTCTTGTTTTGATTATCGTGCCAAACTCTAATTTTGGACTTCTACATACCAAATTATGCTATTTGGACTATTCTGGACCCAATGAAACCATATTTGACGTCATTTGGGACTACCTTATAGAGCATAGCTCGTACCTATTTCGTGTCGACACATTTGTGTCACATACGTCGACTCCAACTAAATTGAGACGAGTACCTACCTCTAATTTATCATGATAGTATCTATATTACCTGCTCTAGACTACTTTACTTGATGTTGACACATTGTTACACGGATTGATACTAAATGGATCTTATCAGAAGATGTTATCCCTTATCTGGTACAACGAGTATTTCATGTTCACGTACTTTATCATGTACATCGTATACTCCTTGTATTCGTATATTCATGTACTCTCATGTGTTCTCATATACTCTCATGTACTTCATGTACAAATAATAATCATGTACGTAACATGTCATGATCAGATCTATGTGTATTAATTGGGGCGAGAGAGTAGAAGTAATTATGTAATTAAATCCTTTAGTATAATCATGTATATGTCGATTATACCTTTCATGTATAATCGAGTTACCATAAAATAATCATGTATAACCTAAATCAGTCATATAAATGTCTTGTGCTCTAAATTACTTAGTATTTATTTCAAGTTAGCATGTTCTCTACCTTATTCATGTACTCAATTTTCTTGCATGTTCTTGATGCTATTTCTCTATATTTTTATTCTAGTACATCATGTATATTATTCTATTACGAGTTATATATTTTCTACCATGCAATGAAACTGTTTTCATAGTTACGTACTTCGATCCAATCTTGACTGGATAACTATTTTTTAGGTAATGTTATGTCCCACACTCTGGAGTTCATGATGACAGATCTCGATGTACTTTAGATCGTGAGTTGACATCTGGAGAGCCCTAGGCCATAATCATTGTCTAGATTTATGTCTTATTTATCAAATTTGTATCCGATACATTCTTGTTATGTATGGTCATTTGTAGACTCTAGATGATTCAGTGTTACTACTATATTTCTTACTTCATATCTTTCTTAGCCGTATATGATTTGAGTACTTGTGGTTTTATGGATCAAATGTTGTAGGTTTATTGGGTACTTGACAGCATTCTACCGTCGATACTATGGCATAGGCTGGGTGTGGCCTACGTTCTCTTATCCAAATATCCGGGTACGGGTTGTGACAATCTTGCACCATAAAAGGACCCCCGTTCACGTACATGTGTTGTTCGTTAGTTTGCGGAAGGAGAAACTATGCTCTGTTCTACGACATGATAGGAAAGATTAGGAGAAAAGTGGAGGAATGGCACAAACGTGAACGCTAGCAGCCAGGTGGAAGACGATAGCACGACCGACGTCTGAAGGGGGTTGAGCTTTAGAAGGCTAAGCACATTTTGAATGCTTTTTCCATGAAGATGTGGTGGAAGATGAGGACTCAGAGCACTCTTTGGAGCAGATACATGAAGGCCAGGTATTTTTGACATATACATACATCTAAAGTGAATGCTAACAACCGCACATCGTCCTCTTGGCGGTGGCTTCTCCGCGAGAGACATCTTACCGAACCCTTTATTCGGATCAAAGTAGCAACCCGAGGGTCCAGCCTATTGTTCGACAACTGGATGGGGGACGTGCTGCTTTAACCTGTGTCCTACATCCCACCTGACCACACTATTACCGCCTTGGGCACTGCGGATGGCACATGGGACTAGCGCCGCACTCAGGCCTGGTTCGGAATGGAGGGGACAACGTCCATGCTAACTCCGGAGTGAAGCTTGGAGAAGGCGCTGCTGATGAGTACTCCTGGTCTCTCTCCGCTTCCAGAATTTTTACTCTTTCTTCGAAGGCCCGACCTACCTCATTGACCCTATCACATTAGTGGCACCCGCTTATTCCAAGTAAGTGGTCTATTCTTATATGGAGAGTGTTGCAAAGAAAGATGCCCACAAACGATGTATTGTCTTCTATCAAATTTGGCTTCAGCATGTCACTCTTGCAAGGAGCGGCAGTCCGAGTCCATAGAGCATGTGTTTGCAGTAGGGAAGATGACAACCGAGGTTTGGTCCTACTTCGAGAGAAGGTGCTCGACGGGTTTAGTGGTCATTGGACTCCTTGATCGCCATTCCAAATAGGGAGTGGCCAAACAAGGGCATCAAATTAGAGCAGCGATGGCTGGGTTTTTTGGCAGAACCGCAACAAATACATATACTAGGGGAAGCATTACAGAAGAGAGCAAAAGATAAAAGAAATTACCCGGCAGGTGGCTAAGGTGACTAGGACTCTAAGTCATAGGGAGCAGGAGTTTTTGGAGCACTTTCAGCGACTAGCAGCATTATGGACGCCTAATTTTGGTCTCTTATACGTAGTCTTTTTTGCTAGCTTCTTTTACAATTAGGTTTTGTTGCTTTCTCTCTTTTAAAGGCAGTCACAATTTAGCCTTTTTTTTATTTGAAATGATCGATTAATATATATATATATATATATATATATATATATATATATATATCCGGATCGGGAGCCCCGTCGCCCTCGACTGTTGAATCGAGCGCGGGCACGCGCGGGCCCCACGCGAACCCTCCGATTCGATGGTGCAGGGGGGTGGAGCTTTGGCGGGTCTCTGCGGACGGGACTTTTGATCCACGATATATATATATATATATATATATATATATATATATTCTTTTAAATATTTTATTTATTAATGGTCGGAATAATCCACTTTTCGATGTATTCGAATTCCGAACCACCTAACTAGAAACGTTATGTCTCAACCTGCTGACCACGAGAGTCAAGTTGGTTTGACGTATACGTATACATATATGATATATTTTCCCATAAAGTACATATATTATATGTACATCAAACCGTATTGCATATACATTAAACCGGGTTTTGATTGGGTTGGCAATTAGACCAGTTCGGGCCTCCAATTTTGGAGGGTAAAATTCGGCTCAATCTAATATAGGAAATAGACCGGATTTTGGAAAGGGAAATTTAGCTCGACCTAGTAGAAGGACCAGATCGGCCAGTTGAGCATAGATTTGACTAGGCTAGACATGCATAAGTTTTCGAGCCATTCCACCTATATAACATCCAAATATAGGGGTGAGCATCATTCGATTTTGGACTGAACCGAATAAGATATTCGGTTCGGTTTCAAAAAAAAAAATCGGTACGGGTTCGATTTTGAAAATACTAAAAAAAAATTATTCGATTTTGGTTTCATTCCAAAACTGAAAATCGAATAAAACTTATAAAATTATGTAAATACCCTCAATTTTATGAAATTTTTGTAGTTAAAAATATGTATATTTTGAAAATAACAATTATATGTATATGTTTTGTAGTCCAATTTTGATAATTTAACAACTAGTCTAACTTTGAACGTACGCAACTTTGAAACACAACAAATGTGTATAAAAATTACAATTTTTAATATAATGTAATCACGATCTCATTTTAGACCCGACCCATTAAACAATAGAATGTTTCAACCGAACAAACTAAATTGATCTTGGTTTGGCTCGGTTTTGGTTTTGACAAATTTTCGTTTGAATTCAGTTTTGAAAATTTAGAATTTTGGTCTATTCGGTTTGACTATTTCGATTGGTTGAAAGAGAAGAAACTGAACGTTCATCCCTATCAAAATCTAAAAGTTTAGAAGAACCATTATTCACATATTTTTTTGAGCACTCCTTCGCTCCTGTCATTATTCATATATAATGTTACTATACAGTTAATCTCTATTTTTTCTTCTTGGATAGCATAATTGTCTATTTTCTGTAATGTCCCGTACCGCATGGTGCATTACGCTGAGTCGATCGATGCGATGAGGTATGAGTTTGATTCGAGGAAGCGTGATTTCAATTTGAAGAGGTATTTACTCGGTTGGTTTTATGTGCAGGCGTATGCAAACTTCCCTATGATCAGGGTATCGCCTTGCGATGAGTTGAAGCGCGGACACGATAATTCGAATCAGAGGTTAGTTCAAGGGGACACAATGTGTTTGCATGTTTAGCTCGGACGAAATGACTGTGCAACGATGATAAGGTGTCGAACTGTATCGGTTCGACTAAGCGATAGGCGAATAGCTTAAGTTGAGTGATATATGTCCCTTCTCCTCTACTCCTTCATGCCTAATAAAATGTATCGTTATATACTGGTGTCGATATTGAATCCACGGGCGTAATTCGAATATGTAAAGGTCTTAGTGCGTGTCAAATATTAAGATAGAATACTGAACACTGAATAATTGAGGTGAACGTGCATCAAGTGCAATAGTCGCAGTAGCATATGAATGGTAGAACATTGAAAGGAAGCGTCGAAACATGCATCAAATGCATGGCTCAGAAAAATTGAACATTAGGCCTAGAACATTGAATAACAGCGTTGAGCATGCATCTGTGATCAGAGACTATGCGTCTGACTTAGTAAGAAAATTGGACAAGCCGTGGTGCAGCGCCACAGAACTATTGTAACATTGAAAGATATACTTCATGCATCGGAGTATACAGTTGTGGCACAGATGGCACAGAACTGCCGTTGTACAAATGACTTGGGAATGGAATGTGTTATGTGACATATAGATGTTTGGGACCTATGGGTCATCGTTCGGGGCATCCTGCATCAACACGGATTTGTTGGGGCATAGTGCTGATGAAACTTGAGATAAAAAGATAATAACGCGAGTCGAGGTAAATTGTGAAATTGGACTTGAGAAGGTGCATGTGAGCGTATGGTTTTTTAACCTCTATGCATATTGCATAGTCAATTGACTTGGACAACTTGTGCACGGGTGTTAGTATCCTTCGAACGAGTTTACACTAGGGTATCGGGATCATTTAGCCTAGGAAGGAATTGAGATTGGTATTTGTGATGCATTTCATTAGGACGGATTACGACCAGCCACTTATGTGATAAGCCACAATACTGGTAAGTTCGGGGGTCCTTCGGATACAGGACTAGCAACCCGTACGGGGAGTGATTACCGACTTACATTGAGATATAGTCCATTATGGCTCAAAATGCTAATGACCTTCATATAGATTGGGTCGGTGGGTGAGATTAGAATTGGTTGCACAAATAGATCCTTGCACCCTTATGGTTTGTGAAATATTGATGGCTGCTTGTTTGGATGTTTTGACGATGCGAAGATGTGCGCGGTCACTATGTTTATGAATATTATATGGCATATTGTGTCTGCTATAGGGGCACGATATTTGACACATTTGGGTTTCAAATGTTATTGATAACTGAATACATATTTTACTGCTTTGAAATTATGCCATAAGACTAATCCTAAGACAATAAAAGAAAGATTATAAAATAAGATGCATGCTTCACAAAACTACCTAATGTTGGTTTATGTGAGTAGGTTACCTCACTCTTTAGTCCACGACAATGTACTGACCCACGTTGTCGGCATCATTTTTCAGGTGCTCGTGCTTGGGATTGTTTGATCAGTGCCGCGACGACGATGAATCAGATGGGTGTACATAAGCTCTTCCTATAAGATGATGCCTTCTGCTATATGGAACATGATGTGTGGGACATAGAAATCCTTTGTGATCTAGGGAGATCATGATTGTTGTAAGCCTACTTGGCATATTCATTGGGACTATTCAGAGCCTTTGTATTCTGCTGCTTAAAAGTGATTCTTTTGTATACTTTGACATCTCCACCTTTTTTTGCTGCTTATATTTTGAATTGGGATGACCATTTTGAGAATCTGTTATCTTGCCTTCCACGAGTAAAACTTCAGACTCGTGCGACATCATTCCAGCGAGGACGATCGATTCGGGTGAAATCGATGAGAGGATAAACGATTTTTTGGATCGAGGTGTGACATTTTCTTCTTCTAGGAGAGGGGTACCTTTCATTAGCAATTAAGAAAAGCTTTAAAATGAAATTGCTTGACCACAACTAGATCTTGCACTAGTAGGAGAGCTAAAATACTATTTTTGATTGGATTATAACTCTTGTTTTTTTTTCCCCTCCATTTTTCTTTCTTAATCAATTTTCTAGTAGAATTCTACCACTTATACATTTAATAGTATACATAGAATTATGAGGTATCATGTAATTATTATTCTACGGTCATGGGCGCATGCACATATGGCAAAATTGAAAAGAAAAGAAAAGTATATATTAAAGCCTCATTTGATTCGCGAAAAAGAAAGGAAAATAAATTGATCCCTTGCTTTTTTTTATTTGAAAAATTGTAAATTCAATCAAATTTTTCGGTGTTTGAAAAAGTAAAAGAATTTGGAAGAGAAAGTGAATTCTTGGAGGGGGAAAACGAATCCTTGTATGGTGGGGGAAACCATTTTTAGTCCTATTTTTCTTTCTTTTGGGAATTATTTTCCTTTTCTACTCATTTTTTTTTTTTTTGGCATCCAAACACAAAAAATAAAATACTTTCCTTTCCAAAGTCCTAATTCCGCAAACCAAACGTAGCATATAAAAAATTAAACATTCAATATAAATAAAATTTGACACTTGGGTACCATTAAAGCTTTTCTTGTTAATCTTGATCACCCATGTGAAATTAATTAGATTTTAAGAAAGGAATCAAAATATGAAATGGGATCACTCAACCCAAGTTATAAAAAAGAGTTATGTTTAAGAATACTCAAGGTTTTGGTGGTCTATGTTGTTCGTATGTCATTGTCTCCAACTTTTTCTTTTGTTTTTCAGATTGTTCTTGTGATGAATAAATGACATTGGACCAGTCTATTAAAAAAGTTAGACGTTGGGACATTTGAAATATTTTTTTGTTAGAAAGTTCCTTAGAATAACTAGACTATAATTTCACAAGAGTTGGGGGTTTCTCAGAATAAATTGAGTATAAACCAAACTGTGCTTCTTTTGGTTAACGTGGAGAGCATAATCTTTCTTTCTCGGAATCGGACCACGAAAGAGAGATGAATGTGTGTCAGTGGACCTGAAAGATACGTAAGTTAGTGTGTGTTAGTGTGTACAAAATCTGTTCATTACATCGGATATCACAAAAAAAAAGTAACATTAATACTCAAACTATAGGAATAAAACGCAACGATGAAGAACACCGCAAACTTATTTTAATTTGTCGTCACGAGTTTTTAATTCTTTGTCGAGAGTCATCTACCTGGAGGATACTAGATTGGTGTCATATTCTGCTTCTTCTTCTTTTTCCAAAAGTTTTATAATTTATCTCAAAAGAAAAGAGAGGATATGTTGTAGTTCATGAGGCTGACGTTTAATTATGTGAAGGTGGAGCTTCGGAAAGTGGTCTCTGATCGAGTCAAATGTCACAAGTTATTATAATATAAGATTTTCTTTGTTTAGAGTATAAATGGTGGTTGAACAAACACAGTCCATCCACGTGACATTAAATTTAAAGAAATATAATTAAAGAGAAGTTTAGCACAAAAAACTATAGATAAAAGTGGGAACAGAAAAAAAGATGACAAGAAGAGAAAAGCATAAAGATAACGTCTTAGACCATGTACATCAAGGTGTGTAATAGATTGATCCGGATCGGTCGTAACTCAATTTTGATCAGGTTTCAACCGGATTAGGCTAGTCCAGTCTTGAACATCACGTTGTAGACTTTAGACTAAAACTTTAAATTCAACACAGATCAAGACCCGAATACCATCGATGCGGACCCGCTGACCGGTAAACTTATATATATATATATATATATATATATATATATATATATATATATATATATATATATATATATATATATATATATATATATATGGTTTTGTATTATGAAACCAACATATATTTTATAAGTTTAATTAAAATTTAGTGGTTGAGATTAAAATGTGTAGATCCCGCCACCTTTTTAAGTAATCCAATCTCAACCGTTCAATCCCAATTCAACGTGTATAACATATGTTGGTTTCATAATACAAAACCAACCGGATTGTTCTATAGCACTCCAATATATATATATATATATATATATATATATATATATATATATACACACGAGAGGCTTCACTGTGAAAGTTTTTATTCTAAACATATCCTTGTCTATGTTTACTAGTTAAAATTATTCATTAAATTTAATATGGGTAGTTAGATAATTACATATAGAGGCTGTTTGGATAGAGGTAACTCTTTGAAAGTATAAAAGTGACACTTACAGCATGTTGAGTTTCAGTGGACTTACAGCAAGTGGTACTTTCCAAAATATGTTTGGATAGAGTATTTTTTGTCTGCTGTAAGTGGAAGAAAAATGAATTCGTTATTTGGATGGTTGTTGAAAGTGGAGAAAGAATGAATTCAGTTGTTTTGATGGTTGTTAAAAGTGGATGTTGATATTAAAAATATGGTAACCCATAATTAAATTAATTACATAATTAATCACAAAAAAAGTTACCAAAAAGTTCCAAGTGATAATTACCAATTTAATCGCCATTTTAATTACCATTTTTTAGTTTGAAAAAAAAATACCAACAAATAAACCAACTCCATTCATTACCACCCATTAGAATGTTTCTCCTTCCCTGCTAGAACAAACTGAGCCCAGCCCAGCCAAAACACCCCTCCCCTCATGTTTCTCTCTTATTAATCCAAGGCCATCACTTCAAATTTTCAAAAACCCAAGTGTAATAAAAACCCGCCCCAGAACACAGGCTTTTTTATTTGTTAGTAGGGATGGCAATGGGGCGGGTCGGGGCCGAGGATCATACCTCCCGTCTCCGTCTCCGAATAGTATTCGAATTTCCGTCCCTGTCCCCATTTCCGGTCGGGTTTAAATTTTTATCCCCATCCTCGTCCCCGTTTAACAGTGTACTCCCCGTCCCCGTCCCCGTCCCCGTCCCATTAATACTTTTGGGATCGAATTTTTTCGTCCCCGTATGCCGTCCCGTTAATAATTTTTTCTGTATAATATAAACTATTTCATTCCCAAAAAAATTACAAGACATGTTGATTTAATAAAAAAATATATCTAGTACTAGATAGATCATGAACTCATACAAATGTGTTGTGCATATAAGTATAAGTAATCGAGGTCGGAAATTTACCGGGACGGGGAATACAATACCCATACCTGGCCCCGAATATGATCGGGGATTTTGTTTAATCCCCATTCCAGTCCCCATCCCCGTTTCTATATCCCCAAATCCTTCCCCGTCGGGAAAAAAAAGTCGGGTCCCCGTCGGGTTCGGGGGAAGTTGCCATCCCTATCTGTTAGTGTCACGCCCCAGAACCAGAATACTGGCAAGTAGGGACGGACAAGGCCAGCTATGTATAGCAAAGTGCTCCAGTACTCCGAAACAACGTATAAGCTGTATAGATGGGGGTCACTGCTACAAACCAACAGTCAATCCTAGGTCACATGATCCTAGATATCTCAGTCTCAGACAAGAAGTAAAGTACAAGAATATGATCATCATGCATATAAGACAGTAAAGCGTCCCAAACCATAATATATAGATGATCATGAAGCTAGTAATACAAAATGAAGAACTAGCAAGACTAAGTAATACATGATCAGCTCTAGCTGCAGTCTAGAAATATAACATCATGTCTAAGCCCGTAGGCCAAATGTCAAGTCCAAAACACGAGCTAAACACGTGCTCGATGGCTAAACGCCTCAAAAGAATATGTACAGAAGAGAGTGGGTAAGAGAAAGAACACCCACTCAAGTCCCCTGGTGCTCCGGGTGGTCACCATCGAGAGGAAGGTCCGGAAGATCCTCGGGCTCCTCAACTAGATCTGGTCAATGCAAAACCAGTGGGGTCAGAACCCCAATAGCAAGTACCACAAAGGAAGCCAAACTTATGAACTAAAACCAGCATGCAATTCATAACATTTCTAAGATAAGCAGTAAACGAGACTAGAATATTAAATTGGTGCCACAGTGTTTATGAAGGAAACTGTAACATGCAAGTAGGATAGCAAGTAAATAAACTGGACATGTGAGCATATGGTAAAGCCGAGCATGTAGTAGGAAGAATAGCATGTAAGAAAAGACAGGAGGCTAAGTACTACAATAAGATAAACTGAAGCAAGACTAGACTAGACAAGAATGGACTCCATCCATCAATCACGGCCAAGCAATGAGTACGGCTTGATACTTTAGCTAACTAGGGTTGCCACAATCCTAATTACTAACACATGCAAGTTTGAGAAATCCAAGTCCAGTTACCTGCCAGCAACTACCTGAATGATCCAAGCAAAAGAAAAGAAGTATAGCAGACACACTGCAGTAAGATACATGTGTCCTAAAGAGGTGCTCCACTCGACGGTGTGCTGGAAGAGTGCTCATCATGACAGATAGCTCCAAATCCCAAGTATATATATATATATATAGCGCCAAGATCAAAAGGGGCAACAGGTAACCGGGAAAGTCTCCAATGATCTAGATAATCAAACTAGTTGTTTAGTCCTTAACATTTTGTTGTTGGATTCTAGGTGTGGCATTCCGCAGAATCCATCCTAGACATGAGACATGCAAGACTTGACAAGACAAGCAAGATTGTGCACTACAACAAGCCACAACAAGACATGACAATATCAAGACAAGAGTGCGCTACGACGAGCCACTATCAAGGAGCTAGACATATACTAGAATCAAGAGTGCGCCATGACAGGCCACTATCAAGCAAGCTAGGAAAGGACATGTTCAAGAGTACACCACGACGGGTCACTATCAAGTAAATATTGGATATGACATAGACTGCAAGGTACAATAAATCTGGGAGGACATGGCAATACATAGTGAGTATAGAGAACATATGAACATAAGCTAGAGTCAAGTGTATATAGGGTGTACATTCATTCTCTAAGCATACCAGGTCATCTAATCATGTTAAGAATTCATTATAATCAAAGAAAATATCAAAAATGGACAAGAACGGGCAGAAACGGGCAAAAACAGCTTAACCGGATTATCCGGCGGATTTCTGCGGATTTCCGGCGGATTTTCCGTAGTGTCACAGCAAGTTTTGTGGTGCAAGTTCGGATTTTCCGACGGATTTCCGCGGATTTTCCGACGGATTTTCCGAATTGTCACAGAAAGTTGATTTTTGAACTCAAAACTTGTTTCGGCCATAAAAACTTCGTTTTAAATCGAAATTCGGACTTTCAAAAGTCAAAATTGATTAGAATTGAATTTCCTACAACATGGGAGTGTTAGTTTTCACAAATCAAAATATTTGATAGATCAATACCTCAAAATACTCCCAAACAGAGGTTCTCGGGACACCGAAACAGGTTCCGATTGCCATCAAACTCAAAATCCATGATATACAAACTATGTGAGGGCCTCATATATGTATATGTTACCAAGATCCATGATGGTAACACTAGTGTCACTCTTGACACCAAGTTTTCTACTAAGTCCATATTGGGTTTTAACAGAAAATTAAATCTTGCTTAATGAATTTTTGGAAACATGCACATATACGAGAATCATCAGGAAAACACATTTAACAAAATGAGTTTAGGAAAATTCTAAGCATTTAATACCAAGGAAAACAAAATGATGGTGAAACACTATTGTTCAAGAATTTGGCAAGATGTACTTGCCTAGGTTAAGCTCCAAGCCTAAACTTCTACTCCACCACCAAGAGGGACACGAAACCACACTCTAGACCTCGAGGTCAAGCTCTTGGCAAGCTCTAAGGGAAGAGAAAGGAAGAAGGAATGAAGAGAGTGTGAAGAGAATGAAAAGAGAGAGGAGAGAGAAAGTGAAGTGGTTTATATATAAAGGGAGAATTAATCTTAGCCGTTGGATCATGATCCGTGTGAAAATCTAAGTCAATCATGGCCATTCAAACAAAACCAATTGTCCATTGGATAATAGAGTGCATCTACACTATTCACGAAAATATCCAAGCACTATTCACGAAAATATCTAAACACTATTCACGAAAATATCCGAAATACTATTCATGAAAATATCAAAAACCGAAAATATCTAAAGTGTAGAAAACATGTCCGGGCGGTATGCCGTCGGTATATTCCGGTATACCGGCGGTATGCCGATCAAGAAGAAAACCTATAGTTTTGGGAAAAATTTAAAGTATTCCGAAAACCATGAAAATATGAAATACGCTGCAAAATACGTATCCGTATATAAATACCGATACTGTGAGACGAGTCTCACAACTCTCCCCTCCTTAGAAAAATTTCGTCCTCGGAATTTCCTAAAGGTAATCAAAAGCAAGCAAGAAATCCAAGAAAACATGCTATCAGGATCAAGATGGAAAACTCATAAAACATGAAATCCAGCTAGAGTAATGTACAAGAATGTGAAAGCAATTTAAACATACGTAAGCAACAACATCATGTATTCCTACTATCATACTAAAAAGGTAGAACATAGATATACGAAATAAGTATACCTCACGAGCCAAACAGATACGGGTAACGAGCTCGGATATCATCCTCGCGCTCCCAAGTCGACTCGCCCGGTGAGTGATGATCCCAGGTAACACGAACTAATCGGATAGTCCGGTTCTTGAGAATCTTCTCCCTCCGGTCCAAAATGGATATGGGCCTCTCCTCATACGATAGGTCGGTACCAACGACCAGCTCGGAATGATCTAGGATATGGCTCGGATCCGGAACATATCGACGTAGCTGAGATACGTGAAACACGTCATGTACCTCACGCAACGACGGTGGAAGAGCAAGGCGATAAGATACATCCCCTACTCGCTCGAGAATATCGAACGGTCCAATAAATCTAGGGCTAAGCTTTCCCCGTACGCCAAACCTGATGACACCACGGGTAGGCGAAATCCGAAGAAATACGTGATCGCCGACAGAGAACTCAAGATGGCGTCGATGCTGATCTGCCCAATGACGCTGTCGATCCTGAGCTACTCTGAGATGCTCTCTGACCTGCCTGACTACTCCAACTGACTGAGCAATCATCTCTGGTCCAAGCAGCTGCCTCTCTCCAATGTCATCCCGAGCTAGGGGTGACCTACATCTCCTACCATACAAAGCTTCGAAAGGAGCCATCTGAATGCTCGCCTGGAAGCTATTGTTGTAAGAGAACTCCACCAAATGCAAGTGATCCTCCCAAGAACCACTGAAGTCAAGAATGCATGATCGAAGCATATCCTCCAAGGTCTGGATCGTACGCTCCGACTGACCATCTGTCTGAGGATGGTATGCTGAACTGAAACTCAAACGGGTACCCAGACTCTGTTGAAGACTCTGCCAGAAATGAGAAGTGAATCTGGAATCCCGATCTGAGACTATGCTAACTGGTACCCCATGCAATCTGACAATCTGCCTCATGTACAAGTCGGCCAACTGCTCTGTAGACTGACCAACCCTGAAAGGTAGGAAGTGGGCAACCTTCGTGAGTCGATCCACTATAACCCAAATGGCATCTCTACCAGTCGGGGTTCTAGGAAGACCAGTCACGAAGTCCATGGTAATATGGTCCCACTTCCACTCCGGAATCGGTAAAGACTGAAGAAGTTCGGCCGGTCTCTGGTGCTCAGCCTTGACCTGCTGGCAAACTAAGCATCGAGAGACAAACCGAGCTATCTTCCTCTTCATACCATTCCACCAGAAATACTGACGAATATCTCGGTACATCTTCGTCCCTCCAGGATGAACAGAGTACTGAGAACTGTGGGCCTCCGACATAATCTCCTGTCGAATATCTCCCCTCGGCACACAAAGACGACTCCCAAATCGGAGTGTCCCATCCTCATGGATGCACAACTCTGCTCTGTGCCCTGCCACACACTCTGCTCTGAGCTGTTGAAGCCTGGCATCCCCTGACTGAGCTGCTCTGATCCTATCCACAATGGTAGACTGAACCTGCAAGCCTGCCATCATAGCTGCCTCGCCAGGTAGCACTACCTCAATGCCCATCTCCTGAAGATCCTCCAGAATGTGATGCTGCTCCGTCAAGAAATAGACCCCGGGTCTCCTGCTCAAAGCGTCTGCAACGACGTTTGCCTTCCCGGGATGATACTGAAGATCAACATCATAATCCTTCAGTAACTCAAGCCACCGCCTCTGCCGCATGTTCAGATCCCTCTGGGTGAACACATACCTCAAGCTCTTATGGTCAGTGAAAATCTCCACTCGATCACCATACAGATAATGCCTCCAGAGCTTGAGGGCAAACACAACTGCGGCCAACTCAAGATCGTACGTCGGATAGATCTTCTCATGGTCCCGAAGCTGCCGAGATGCATAAGCTATCACTCGAACGTGCTGCATAAGAACACAACCAAGTCCCCGGCCTGACGCATCACAATACACCGTGAACCCACCTGGTCCGACGGGTAATGTCAGAATAGGAGCTGAAATCAAACTCTGCTTGAGTTTCTCAAAAGAAACCTGACAAGCATCTGACCACTCAAAGCACACATCCTTACACGTCAGCCGTGTCAAGGGTGCAGAGATCCTAGCAAAGTTTGCCACAAACCGTCTGTAGTAGCCTGCTAATCCCAGAAAGCTGCGTACATCTGAAGCTGTACGAGGTACTGGCCAACTCTCGATAGCCTCAACCTTCTTGGGGTCCACCTCAACACCACCTCCAGCAATAATGTGACCCAAGAAAGAGACTCGATCGAGCCAAAAATCGCACTTGTTGAACTTCGCATAAAGCTGATGGTCCCGAAGAATCTGAAGAACAACGCGAAGATGATGCTCGTGCTCTGCCTCAGTCCGACTATAGACCAAGATATCATCAATAAACACTATCACAAACTGGTCTAAGTAGGGCATGAAGATGCGATTCATGAGATCCATGAAGATCACTGGCGCATTGGTCGCTCCGAAAGGCATAACAAGGAACTCCCAATGGCCATATCGAGATCTAAACGCCGTCTTGGGTATATCCTGCTCTCTGACTCTGATCTGATGGTACCCAGACCGCAAATCGATCTTCGAAAACACAGCCGCTCCACTAAGCTGGTCGAACAAGTCATCTATCCTGGGCAAGGGATACTTGTTCTTCACGGTCACCGCGTTAAGCTGACGATAGTCAATAACCATACGCGATGAACCATCCTTCTTCTTCACAAGAAGGGCTGGAGCTCCCCAAGGCGACCCACTAGGACGAATGAATCCCTTGGTCCTAAGCTCCTCAATAGACTGATACAACACCAACAACTCTGAAGGAGACATCCTGTAGACTCTCGCTGACACTGGCTCTGCTCCCGGAACCAAATCAATATAATACTCAATCTCCCGAACTGGAGGCATACCCGGAAGCTCCTCGGGAAACACATCGAAAAACTCGCAAACTACTCTGGGCAACTGAACCTCCTCGGCTACTGCCATCCACATGACCGCTGGTGAAGACTCCACCTCGCCTCTAGAGAATGAGAACTCCTCCTCATTCGGAATACGAAAGATAACCTTGCCGGCATGGCAATCTATCGAAGCGTGTCGAGCACTCAACCAATCCATACCTAGGACGACATCATAATCGCCTATAGGAAACTCTATCAGCCTAGCGGGAAACTCTCTCCCACATACTATGACTCTACACGAGGCATAGACTCGGTCTACTCCTACTAGACCGTTACCAGTAAGTATATTCATCCTTACAGGTAAAGATTCTGGCTCTACACCAATATGTGTCACAAATCGTGCAGATATAAACGAATGCGAAGCACCAGAATCAAATAAAGCTGAAGCTGAATGAGAGTGAACAAGAATGGTACCTGCGACCACCTCCCCTGCTGCTAGCGCCTCCTCCATAGAAAGCGTGAAAGCCTGACCCTGAACTCTGGTCGCTGGACCCCTCTGCCTCTGAGCCTGAGCCTGAGCATACTGCTGAGGCCTCTGCTGGAACTGCTGAGACTGCGTCGGTAATGGCCTCTGGGCCTGCTGCTGCTGAACCGGCGCTGGTGCTCTAAACTGCTGAACTGCTGGCTGGGAGGATGCTGATCCAGCCGAACTCCTCCTGGGACAAGCCCCTATCCTGTGGTCCGGTGCTCCACAAGCTAGGCACAAGCCCTGTGCCCTACGGCACTCTGATAAGACATGTCCTCTCTTCCCGCAATGGGAACAAGCAACTGAAGAAGACTGCCTTTGCTGCTGAGGACGCGGCTGAGACGACTGCTGAAAGGAAGCCGCCGGAACCGGTCCCCTCGGAGATCCAATCGTCAAGGCTCGGACTGCTGGAGCTGGTGCTGACGACTGGGAAGAAGAGCCCCTCTGAATGTGAGGCCTCTTCTGACCTCCGACTCTATCGACGATCCTCTGCGAGGTGTACTCATGCCTCCTCGCTGCCCTCATCACTGCATCAAAAGTCTGGAACTCATGCTGCTCAACTGCCAGTATGATCTCCAGATGAAGCCCCTGCTGGAACCTCCTCGCCCGGTCCAACTCGGTCGCCACTAAAGAAGGGGCAAACCGACTGAGCCGGCTAAACTCTGACGCATAGCCGTCGACGGTCCTGCTCATCAGTCGCAAGCCAATGAACCTCTGCTGCAGATCATAACGCGACACCGCATCAAAATAGCGAGTCTGAAACCTCTCACTAAAATCGGCCCAGGCTACTGGTGCCCTAAGAGACACCTCCTGAGCCGCCCACCAGTCGCAGGCCAAATCCAAGAGCTGCAACCTGACAACTGCCACACGCTCCCTAGCCGGAATCCCTGCCGCCTCCATAATGGCCTTAGTATCCTGAAGCCATGCATCAGACGCAATAGCATCCTCTGTACCATAGAAGTACGGGGGATGAAGACGCCTGAAGCTGCTCGCAGAATTGTAGACCTGAGCACCACCTCTGTCCAAAGCCGTCTGGACAGAATGGGTGAGAACATCACTCTGACGCTGGTGCGATGCCATGAAATCTCTCAGAACATCCACCAGTGCATGAACAACACCCTCTGGCTGCTCTGGCTGAACTGGTACTGCTGGCTGAATAGGAGGAACTGGCGACTCTGCCCTTCGGTCCACTCTAGACTCTGCTCCCGAATGCTGAGGATGCTCCTCCTGAACTGGCGAAACTAAGGGATGTTGATCTGCCATCGGCAAAGCCCGAACAGGCCGATCAGAAGGACCAGGAACGGTGCCCCTGAAAGTTTAAGGACACAAGGATTAGGTCGAGGGAACAGGAAAGATCAACGATCAAAGCAGATATCAGGACAAAAATCAGAGGTAAAGAGTAATATCGAGGATATCAATAGAGAAGAATTTATGACTGAGATAACTACCAGCAACCCCCACATATCTGATAAATCAGACCTGCATGGGCCACCACTAAAACCTATGTCACGCCCCAGAACCAGAATACTGGCAAGTAGGGACGGACAAGGCCAACTACGTATAGCAAAGTGCTCCAGTACTCCGAAACAACGTATAAGCTGTATAGATGGGGGTCACTGCTACAAACCAACAGTCAATCCTAGGTCACATGATCCTAGATATCTCAGTCTCAGACAAGAAGTAAAGTACAAGAATATGATCATCATGCATATAAGACAGTAAAGCGTCCCAAACCATAATATATAGATGATCATGAAGCTAGTAATACAAAATGAAGAACTAGCAAGACTAAGTAATACATGATCAGCTCTAGCTGCAGTCTAGAAATATAACATCATGTCTAAGCCCGTAGGCCAAATGTCAAGTCCAAAACACGAGCTAAACACGTGCTCGGTGGCTAAACGCCTCAAAAGAATATGTACAGAAGAGAGTGGGTAAGAGAAAGAACACCCACTCAAGTCCCCTGGTGCTCCGGGTGGTCACCATCGAGAGGAAGGTCCGGAAGATCCTCGGGCTCCTCAACTAGATCTGGTCAATGCAAAACCAGTGGGGTCAGAACCCCAATAGCAAGTACCACAAAGGAAGCCAAACTTATGAACTAAAACCAGCATGTAATTCATAACATTTCTAAGATAAGCAGTAAACGAGACTAGAATATTAAATTGGTACCACAGTGTTTACGAAGGAAACTGTAACATGTAAGTAGGATAGCAAGTAAATAAACTGGACATGTGAGCATATGGTAAAGCCGAGCATGTAGTAGGAAGAATAGCATGTAAGAAAAGACAGGAGGCTAAGTACTACAATAAGATAAACTGAAGCAAGACTAGACTAGACAAGAATGGACTCCATCCATCAATCACGGCCAAGCAATGAGTACGGCTTGATACTTTAGCTAACTAGGGTTGCCACAATCCTAATTACTAACACATGCAAGTTTGAGAAATCCAAGTCCAGTTACCTGCCAGCAACTACCTGAATGATCCAAGCAAAAGAAAAGAAGTATAGCAGACACACTGCAGTAAGATACATGTGTCCTAGAGAGGTGCTCCACTCGACGGTGTGCTGGAAGAGTGCTCATCATGACAGATAGCTCCAAATCCCAAGTATATATATATATAGCGCCAAGATCAAAAGGGGCAACAGGTAACCGGGAAAGTCTCCAATGATCTAGATAATCAAACTAGTTGTTTAGTCCTTAACATTTTGTTGTTGGATTCTAGGTGTGGCATTCCGCAGAATCCATCCTAGACATGAGACATGCAAGACTTGACAAGATAAGCAAGATTGTGCACTACAACAAGCCACAACAAGACATGACAATATCAAGACAAGAGTGCGCTACGACGAGCCGCTATCAAGGAGCTAGACATATACTAGAATCAAGAGTGCGCCATGACAGGCCACTATCAAGCAAGCTAGGAAAGGACATGTTCAAGAGTACACCACGACGGGTCACTATCAAGTAAATATTGGATATGACATAGACTGCAAGGTATAATAAATCTGGGAGGACATGGCAATACATAGTGAGTATAGAGAACATATGAACATAAGCTAGAGTCAAGTGTATATAGGGTGTACATTCATTCTCTAAGCATACCAGGTCATCTAATCATGTTAAGAATTCATTATAATCAAAGAAAATATCAAAAATGGACAAGAACGGGCAGAAACGGGCAAAAATAGCTTAACCGGATTATCCGGCGGATTTCTGCGGATTTCCGGCGGATTTTCCGTAGTGTCACAGCAAGTTTTGTGGTGCAAGTTCGGATTTTCCGACGGATTTCTGCGGATTTTCGACGGATTTTCCGAATTGTCACAGAAAGTTGATTTTTGAACTCAAAACTTGTTTCGGCCATAAAAACTTCGTTTTAAATCGAAATTCGGACTTTCAAAAGTCAAAATTGATTAGAATTGAATTTCCTACAACATGGGAGTGTTAGTTTTCACAAATCAAAATATTTGATAGATCAATACCTCAAAATACTCCCAAACAGAGGTTCTCGGGACACCGAAACAGGTTCCGATTGCCGTCAAACTCAAAATCCATAATATACAAACTATGTGAGGGCCTCATATATGTATATGTTACCAAGATCCATGATGGTAACACTAGTGTCACTCTTGACACCAAGTTTTCTACTAAGTCCATATTGGGTTTTAACAGAAAATTAAATCTTGCTTAATGAATTTTTGGAAACATGCACATATACGAGAATCATCAGGAAAACACATTTAACAAAATGAGTTTAGAAAAATTCTAAGCATTTAATACCAAGAAAAACAAAATGATGGTGAAACACTATTGTTCAAGAATTTGGCAAGATGTACTTGCCTAGGTTAAGCTCCAAGCCTAAACTTCTACTCCACCACCAAGAGGGGCACGAAACCACACTCTAGACCTCGAGGTCAAGCTCTTGGCAAGCTCCAAGGGAAGAGAAAGGAAGAAGGAATAAAGAGAGTGTGAAGAGAATGAAAAGGGAGAGGAGAGAGAAAGTGAAGTAGTTTATATATAAAGGGAGAATTAATCTTAGCCGTTGGATCATGATCCGTGTGAAAATCTAAGTCAATCATGGCCATTCAAACAAAACCAATTGTCCATTGGATAATAGAGTGCATCTACACTATTTACGAAAAATCCAAGCACTATTCACGAAAATATCTAAACACTATTCACGAAAATATCCGAAACACTATTCATGAAAATATCAAAAACCGAAAATATCTAAAGTGTAGAAAACATGTCCGGGCGGTATGCCGTCGGTATATTCCGGTATACCGGCGGTATGCCGATCAAGAAGAAAACCTATAGTTTTGGGAAAAATTTAAAGTATTCCGGAAACCATGAAAATATGAAATACGCTGCAAAATATGTATCCGTATATAAATACCGATACTGTGAGACGAGTCTCACAGTTAGGCAAGTCACGGGCGGGCGGGTGTATACTGACCCAACCCGCATTCAAAACCCATATACCCTAACCCGTTTTATTTTAAAACAGAACTCTCCTGTTCATCGTCTGTAACGTACACATGCGAGCATAGTATTTTGTCCACTATGCACAGGCATGCCCCGCTTGCGCGGAACGACCGCTCGACAGCCTGTAAACCCTAACCCCTCCATCTCTTTTATATATATATATATATATATATATATATATATATATATATATATATATATATATATATATATATAGTCTCATTCTCCTCTCCTTCCCCAGTTCCTAACCCTAGTCGCCACCATACAATTCTCTAAAAACCTTCTCATCTCCATCTCCTTTTTCTCTACCTCGTCGGCGTCAGTTGGCATGGCAGTGCTGTAAGCCACCCGTATCAGTGTAGCATGTTAGAAATTTTATTATGCCCTGTCGATTCATGAGATGTAGAACATAAATTAAATTGCGAAAGCGTTCTTGAATCCATTGCTAGACTTGATGGATCTTGAAGCGAACGTCTTTTTATTGGGTTCGATCTTCCAACTTGCTACGACCCTTAATGACAAAGAAGAATCTGGATCCTTTGTCCCTCTCTTTCTGTTGATGGGGATGCAGAAGAGAAAAGGAGAAAACCTTCTCTTTCGTGGTCGTATAAGTTGGGGACCGTAACCCTAATGAATACACATATATATATAGATATGTGTGTTACGATATTTTTAATTTGGTCCCTCATCAAATTAGAATTATCTCCGATATCTACACATTAATTCCATGGCAATTATACCCTTAAGCCAATTTTCCAAATAGATCACTTTAATTTGGCTTAATTATTTAGATAGCCAACGCAATTAATTTTACATGTGTGGCCCATATTATTGAATAATTCCAACAATCTCCCACTGTGCCACATATGTAATCTTATAATTGTGTTAACCTTAGTGAGCTCATAAATTGCTATCTTAATCCTTAGGGTATATCCGGACAATCTCGTCCATTAGCCATATCAACATAGAATCAAAGCGACATTCGTCACATATAGCGTAACTAAACCATCAATGGTCACATATACTAATATAGCTAAACGACATAGATCAACCATGGATGCGTAGAATGGAAATTGCACGCAATATGATCAATACATGTCTATTTCCAACTGGTCCTCCTTAACTTTAATAAGATTAATACTTTAACATAATGAAAACAGAATGAACTGAATTTCCATATATCTGATCAGATAAATATCCAAAATACTTTAATACATAAATGTGTCCAAAACCAAATAGCACCCAAATACATAAAATACAAACTCCCACTAAACTGACATATCATCAAATGAGATAACACCCATATGAGCAGTGTGCTCATGAAAGACCTTGGGTGGTAACCCTTTTGTGAGCGGATCCGCTAACATGGAGTTTGTCCCAATGTGCTCTATGGATACTTCACCATTCTGAATTCTTTCCTTCACAACTCAGAACTTTATGTCAATATGCTTTGACTTATACGAGCTCCTGTTGTTATTAGAATATAGTACTGCTGATTTATTGTCACAATATAACTTGAGTGGTCTTTCAATACCCTCCAGAATGCGCAGCCAGTGACAAAATTTCGCAACCATATTCCATGATTAGATGCCTCAAAACATGCTATAAACTCTGCTGCCATAGTGGACGAAGATATGAGTGTTTGTTTGACACTCTTCCAAGATATAGCTCCTCCAGCTAACATGTAAACATACCCTGATATGGATCTTCTGCTGTCTTGGCATCCAACAAAATCGGAGTCGGAATACCCTATGATATCCAGTTGATCTGATCTCCTATAAGTGAGCATGTAATCCTTTATTCTCTGTAAGTATCTCATGACCCGTTTGGCTGTTTTCCAATGATCCATCCCAGGATTACTTAAATATCTGCCTAGAATTCCAACTATGTATGCAATATCTGGACGCGTACACACCTGAGCATACATTAGACTCCCCACAGCTGATGAATAGAGGATCAATTGCATTTCCTTAATTTCAAGGCTATTCTTAGGGTACTGATTGAGACTGAACTTGTCTCCTTTAGCGACTGGGGTGTCACCTGGTTTGCTTTTCTGCATGCTAAATATTTTAAGCACTTTATCGATATAGCTCTTTTGTATTTGAATTCCTAATACAAAAGAGGCGTCACCAAGATCTTTCATCTCAAAGTTATTTGATAGAAATTTCTTAGTGTCATACAATATGCCTATATCATTTGTGGCAAGCAGTGTGTCATCAACATACAAAACCAAAAAAATAATTTTACTCCCACTGAATTTGTGATACACACAATCTTCAACAACGTTAACCTCAAAACCAAACGAGGTAACAACTTGGTGAAATTTATAGTACCACTGACGAGAAGCTTGCTTGAGTCCATACATGGATTTTGTCAATTTGTAAACCATATTCTTTGGATCTCCTGACACAAAGTTTTCTGGCTGCACCATATAAATAGTTTCGTCAATGTTACCATTGAGAAACGCTATTTTGACATCCATTTGATGTAACTCAAGATCAAAATGTGCAACAAGTGCCATGATTGTTCTAAAAGAGTATTTCGAAGAAATCAAAGAGAAAGTCTCTTTAAAATCAATCCCTTCCTTTTGAGTAAAGCCTTTAGCTACAATACGTGCTTTATACTTCTCCACATTACCCTTCGAATCCTTCTTGGTTTTAAATATCCATTTACAACCAATGGGCTTCACATCTTTTGGTAATGGGACAAGTTTCCAAACTTTATTGTCTTGCATGGACTTATACTCCTCATTCATTGCATCAATCCACTTTTGAGAATTGGAACTTTCCATGGCCTGACGGAAGTTGATTGGATCATCTTCCAATATTCTATGGTCTTCCTCATGTTTCTGGAGAAATATGATAAAATCATCCAAAATTGCATTTGTCTTTTCTCTGGTGGACCGTCTTAATGGCACCAATTCTTGAGGTTGTTGAGTTTGTTCCTCAGGAACAACTGCCTCATCTTGAATGGGGGGTGCCTCTATGTTGTCTTGTTGAGGTAGCTCAACATCGACTTGTAGAGGTAAATCAACATTGTCTTGTTGAGGTTTCAGATTCACTTCTTGATCAATGACAGGTACAGAAACCTGTACATCGTCAAAAGTGATAGTAGGGATCGTCACCGATTTCTCCTCAAATATAATGTCCCTAACTTTATTTCTTCCCCCAAACTCAACATCCTCAAAAAATATAGCAGTTTCCGTCTTAAAAATTATCTTTTTTGTGGGATCATAAAATTTATAACCCCTTGATCGCTCCGCATAACCAATAAAGTAGCTGCTTACAGTTTTGGGGTCCAATTTCTTTTCATATGGCCTATAAGGCCATGCCTCAGCTGGACAATCCCAAATATGTAAATGCTTTAAACTAGGTTTTCTGCCTGTCCAAAGCTCATAAGGTGTTTTTGCAGCCGCTTTAGTTGGCACTCTATTCAGAATGTAAGCTGCTGTTTTAAGTGCTTCATCCCAGAGTGACTCTGGTAAGGTAGAATGACTAATCATACTCCTTACCATATACTTAAGAGTCCTATTTCGTCTTTCAACTACACCATTCATGCTAGATGATCCTGGCATGGTGTACTGTGGGATGATTCCATATTCTTCTAGAAATTTAGCAAACTGTCCTGGACGTTGTTCACCTGATCCATCAGATCTACCGTAGTATTCTCCACCACGGTCAGACCTGACGACTTTTATTTTTCTGTTGAGTTGGTTCTCAACTTCGGCTTTAAATGATTTGAATACGTCCAAAGACTGTGATTTCTCATGAATGAGATATAGGTAGCCGTATCTAGAATAGTCGTCTATGAATGATATAAAATATTCTTGACCATTCCAAGAAGTCGAAGGGAATGGTCCACATATATCAGTATGAATCAATTCTAAGACTTCTGTAGACCTATTAGCACCTAATATCTTTGTTTTGGTCTATTTTCCCTTTACACATTCAACACAGATATTAAAGTCTGTGAAATCAATTGAATCCAAAATTCCATTAGACACAAGTCGTTCAACTCTATTTCTAGAGATGTGACCTAATCGCTTGTGCCATAATGAGGCTGAATTTTCATTATTAATTTTGCGTTTAGTACCACGTGACTCCACATGCAAGGTTTTATTGTAAGATGCAATAGTTTCAAGTGAATATAGGTTATCATAAACATTAAGGGAACCACTACCAACAATATTTGAATTTAAAGATAGACTAAACTTATTGTTTCCAAATGAACAATGATAACCAGATTTGTCCAATAAGGAAACTGAAACTAAATTCCGTCTAAAAGACGGTACAATAAAAGTGTCTATCAAATCTAAATAATAACAGTTTCCCAATAATAACCTAAAATGTCCTATTGCTTCCACTTCTACCGACTTGTTGTCACCCACATAGATGTATCTTTCACCATCAATTGGCTTTCGGTAGCTCAGACAACCTTGTCTAGAAACACTAATGTGGGTAGTAGCATCAGAATCTAACCACCGTGTGTTTCTAGGTACTGAAGCTAAATTAACCTCAGAATAGACCAAATTGAGAAATGTACTTTTTCTTATGTGTCCTGACTTGTCACAGAAGAAATAACCCTTAGTTTTATATTGTTGTTTCTTTTGAGCCAGGCCCTCAACAACTTCTGTATTTCTTTTTTTTTTTCCCTTAAAATTTATCCCACTAAGCATGGAAATTGAATTCATATTGGCAGATATTATAGCAACATTAACTGAAAAGAGAAAAAAAATAAATAAACAAATATGCTCTAATTAATAAGAAAAGAATAAAATATAGTCAAACAAATTCAAATAATGGTGAACCCCATCTCAAGATACTTAGTATATCATTAATATCTACTCTTTGGACAGTGATATTAACTGCAAGTGGTACTCTTGGTGTAGTGATCAAACGTTGACAATAAGTTATGTCAAATAATAAGCCTATCTTTGGATCGGATTATTATTCACATGTAAACCGTATAATTGTCACACATTTATCACCACAAGTATGTGTACAATTCGGCCAAGTATTAACCTTCCTTTGGGCCGGCTGATACCCTCATGAATATACACACACAAACATCCGACATCCCTCGTAGTCTATCTACACAAGAGAGGTCAGTTTGGCGACATCTTGTTTCAATGAGTTTACTTAGAATATTGGACAACTATTGCTAGTCATAAAAGGCACCCATAAAATTGAATGTTGACTAAATTTTACAAAACTAAATCATGTCCAAAAACTTTATATTCATGCATATTCATGAGATTATTACTCAAATAAAGTAATCAAAAGCATAATCATGAATTTTAATTTGGCAAAATTGGATATTATCAATATAACAAAATTCATGAAATAATCTACAAAGGATATGCATCCAAAGATAATATCAAATAATGCATAAGGATTACTTTAAATAGAATAATCTATAGAAGACCAAATATATGTATTAACAGATTACATCAAATAATCTATAAAGATTATACTAAAATTGATCTACCAAAGGTAAAATAAAATAATCAAAATCACCAGCATTATGGTATTCAAATCACTGGAAACCTATCCCATTATAATATAATCTTTAGTATAATAAAAAATATATTATAATGGACTTCAGCATTATGGTATCCCTGGATGAGATGGGTAATCAAAATAAAATGATCTACTAAAGATTATCCTTTGCTTAAAACACCAAGTGCTGGTGGTTCATCTCGATTGGTTGGAAGCAAGTTTATACGAGAACCTGCTTCTGATAATGGACTTCATGGCAACCCTGAAGATGATACTCCAGAAATTCTGAAGGACACTCGTCAACCTATCAAGACAGTAAAGGCTACGTCTCTTAATCAGAAGAGGGTGTCTCCACCACATCAAATCTTATGTATATTCTTAACTTTCCATAGTCCACATTGATCTTGATGGAAAAATCAGAACCCTAAATTAAGTTAGATCTAACGATCTATGATTTCTAAACGCCAACAAAAAATTGAATATGAAACTTCAAACTCATGAAACAAACAAGGAGGCTCTGATACCACTTGTTAGAAATTTTATTATGCCTTGTCGATTCATGAGATGAAGAACATAAATTAAATTACAGAAGCGTACCTGAATCCATTGCTAGACTTGATAGATCTTGAAGCGAACGTCTCTTTATTGGGTTCGATCTTCCAACTTTCTACGACCCTTAATGACAAAGAAGAATCTGAATCCTTTGTCCCTCTCTTTCTGTTGATGGGGATACAGAAGAGAAAAAAAGAAAACCTTCTCTTTGGTGGCCGTATAAGTTGGGGACCATAACCCTAATGAATACACATATATATAGATATGTGTGTTGTGATATTTCTAATTTTGCCCCTCATCAAATTAGAATTGTCTCCGGTATCTACACATTAATTCCATGACAATTATACCCTTAAGCCAATTTTCCAAATAGACCACTTTAATTTGGCTTAATTATTTAGATAGCCCAATACAATTAATTTTACATGTGTGGCCCATATTATTGAATAATTCCAACATAGCACCGTGTCGATCTTTTCGGTATGCGTAGCGCGCGACTGTCGGCTCCGGTCGCGCGGTATTTCGACTATTCCTCCGAAAGCAAAGACAGTGACCAGCGCGTGATGAACTCTAGCCGTGGACTGTACCATAGGAACTTATATCGGACACCAGCCCCTCTACGACTTCGTCGGTGCGTATCAACGTGCTTCCTTTCGGGGAACGGGTGGTTTTTTTCTCGACCGATCTCCCCTCGGGTAAGCTCTTCCCTAAAATTTTGCCTCTGTTGATTGCCGCAGCAGCCTGATAACGACAGTAGCTTTAATTATCTGTTAACTCAATGCACGTAATGATAACTGAATAGAAAATTTCTAGTTTTCTTCTTCCCCGAGCATGAATCATACGAGAATGGTTGTGTTTATACTAAGTGGAGAAAGCAATACATGCAAGCTCCCTCTCCTTAAGTTTAAACACAGTGAACATTATGAACGGGACCAGTGGCGGAGCTAGCCTCTAAAACTATGGAGGACTATTAGGTATAGCTTGCGCAATACGAGAACACTAGCATTACACTGTCTAAAAGTTTAGACCACGCAAAGATAGCTCCGTCTATAGTCATAAGGTGTGCAATGTTTTATTAGTTGATAAATAATGAAAGAGGATAGTCCTACAAAGGTGAAATGAATATCAAATTGATTTTGTACTTTTAGCTGGTACTAAAGCAATAGTAGAACAATCTATCCAACATAACACAAAACTGAAAAAATGAGAAGAGAACAAAATAGAAAACAAAACAAAATTAGAAAGTCTCAACATGCTTTAGGAGATGAGTGTTCAAAAACACCTGCTTTGACTGTGGTCTTTGAAATTGATCATCTCCCTCTATGCATTTATAGCTACAATTGGTCCTATTGCAGTCGACACACTGATAAGATGCTTCACTACATTATGTTGTTTATTCAATTAAAGCAATGTTACAAAATAAAACCAATTACTTAATTGGGACTAAGAAGCAATATCATATTCAAGACCGCAAACAAATCCTTTCTAACTTAGATACCACAAACAAACAAATCCTTTCTAAGATACCACAAACAAGTGAATGCCTACCTATTCCTAATTCATGACAGTATATGTATGACAAGAAACTATTTCGGTCCCAACTCCAAAGTTGGAAATTTTTGTTCACTTCAACAAAGTTCACAACATCGTAACAAATTTGAAAATTTAAAACTTACCATGAGATGCCTCCATGAATGTACGGACAATAGACTACGGCAGGCGAGAATACCAGACGGCTGCAACGACTCCTTTTTGATTGTTAGGGGTGAAGAGAAGTGAATGGACATTATGGGCTATGCTATGCTGCTTCTGTTTAATTGTTCAGAACAAACGAATGAGCATTATGGGATGTTGGGTAATATATATCCATATTTTTTTAAAAAAATATTTCCAAAATTTGGGCCGGGCTATAGCCCACCCATACCCCTTCCGGGCTCCGCCCCTGAAGGGGACAATATTGGTGTGGTTTGATGAAGTAAGGACCAGTTGAGTCTCGTTGAAGAATTTGAGTGTGTTAATGGTGTAAGGAGTGTTTTGCTATGTTGAACAAAGTATTGTAGGAACAGAGTCTGCCTTGTGACTATTGGATTTATAGCAACATCCTTCTGAGCATAAACATTGTGGACTACTTACTGACATATAGTGCAAAAACTCGCTATTGTACACTAAGGAACTCATGAGCCCAGGATGATGTGTACATCGGTGCCTAAGAGCATCATTAGTAAGGCCCATCAGACATTCTAGATTTTATATTTAGAATGTAGGTGCTCATTTTGTAGAATAGTTAGTCTTATCTCTAGTTTCAATTTCTAGATTTTGGGTCCCATCCCACCCATCGGAGCTATAGGTTGAGCCTCCCAATTTCTATATTCTAGATTGTAGGAACTCATCTCGTAGAATAGTAAGTTCCAATTGGAGCCCAATTTTCTATATCCTAGCATTTACATTATTTTTTTTCTATATTATTTTTTTTCATACAATTTTTGGGATCAGAGCTCACTTTATCATTTCCTACTATTCTCAAACAAATCCAACCAATTCTACATTTACCTTTTTTCGAAATTTTGGATTCCAAATTGCATTGGAGAGTCCCAACTACTAATGATGCTCTAATGGGCATTAAACCTTGGTAAAGAACATAACAACCTATCACTAGTATATAGCTGACCTAGAGGAATTTTTCTTTAAATAATCCCCTATATATTATTTGCCATTAAAATTGTTTTGATTGAAATCTTAATACAAACAGAACAGTGATACAATATAGGACTTAGATGTAGTCCTAGGAGTACACTTTTGTTTAAGCTGGGTCCTTAGTGCCAATGGAGCGAGTGGTAATGCGTTGACTCCGTTGACCGGCTGACGACGGTTATCGGTTCTCTGAAGGTGTTGATTGCTCTGGGTGCTGGAGCTTGCTGAGAGGAGGAAGACGTTGAGTGTCTAGAACTGCCTCTCCGGTGATTCTCTGTTGTCGATTCTCTCTGTGTTGTGAGTCTTCTGTTCTGAGTCTCTGTGTGTGTGTGAAGGAGATGATCCTTCTATTTATAGTTTTGTAGGCTGGCTGCTCATGCGCGCATGCAGGATGCGCCGGTGTGGGGACGCCACGTGGAGGTTGCTGATGGAGGCGCACGGATGCTGCGCCCTGATCGAGGGGAAGAACTCTTCATACTGCTGTTGTGAGCCGGCACGTAGCAGAGAGAAGATCTTTCCGTTGCTGAAATCTTGGATGAGTTGAGTCAAAAGATACGTGTCGTCGACTCATGGTTCGAAGATCTCGGATTTGGTGGAGAGGAGTGATCTGGTGAGCTGCGCCTTGGATTGGGCGCAGGAGGAGGCTGCGGCTCATAACCTTTAGGAGTTATAAACCATTTGGGGCGCATGGCTTTTGAGGCGCATGCAGGCGACTTTCCTTCTGTCTTTCGGGATCAAAGAGCAGTCTGAGGCGCATGGCTTTTGAGGCGCATGCTGATTTGGACGCATGGCCGTAGAGGCGCATGCTGATGGTGGAGTGGCCACGTGGCAGTAGCCGTCGAAATAAAGTCATGATGATGCTGACGTTGCCGACGCTTCGTTTTCTGAAAAAGCTGTCAACTGTTCAGACTTTGGGAGGCGTGCTGCCAACTCTGTCAGTTCAGCATTTAATGTTGGTGACGTTCGATGGACAGCTGAGTGGGCGCGTCGGTTGGTGTTCCACTCGGTATGAAGATGTGTGAGGGCGCACCCTCTGTAATGCGCCGAGTACTGTAGGGCACGTCTGTGTGATGCGCCTGATGCCGAAGGGCGCATCCGTGTGATGCGCTGTCTGGCTGGCGCATCGGACATGTCTTTTAATGATGCGGCTGTCTCGCTCTTCGAGTGCTATAAATAGCCGTTTGGCTGAATTCGAGGCGTCCGGTTCATCCATTTAATGTAAATTCATTGCACGGAATTCGGAGGGCCATCCACTTGGCGCGTGGGTTTGATCTGCCCGGCCTATAAATAGTGGCATGGAGAGAAGATTTGCTTCTCATTCCCTCACGTACTTCCAACATGAACTTGAAGTACATTCTATTGACGAAGTGCTCCCGAGGGTGAAGATGAGATGCTGTGTTGTCTTCGATGCTCTTGAAGGTGACTGTTACATCCAAAAGACGGAGTCGAGGGCTTCCGAGACAGGCGGAAGGTGCCTGTTGCATCCAAAGATAGGGATGCTCGGGCCTTGTCCCCGTTATTCCGGAAGAGCCGTAGATCGGAATGGCGGTGCTAGGCTCTCTCTTCCTTCAAAGTGGGGTTTCTCCACTTTGATCGTGTTGAAAGCTGCTCCTTTAGCCGCGGTTTCGATCACGGTCTTCCTTCGGCTTTGGAGGCTCTTTCGAAGCCTCCCCTGGCCACAGCATTTGCGGTGCTCTTCTCTTTCTTGGTTCCAGCCAGAGGGTTAAATGCTTTGCTTGGCGAAGCACTTATCAGGTGAGCCTGGCTGGAAGAGCGGCACGGGCTCTGCTCGGCCAGGTGAGCCTGGCTGGAAGAATTTGGCTGAAGGGATGCACATAGCTGGGCTGCTGAAGGGATGCACACAACTGAGCTGGATGCACATGACTGAGCTGCTGAAGATATGGTGGGATGCGCCTGGTTGGAGGCGCATGATGTCTGCTGCGCCTGACTGACAGCGCATGGTGACTGGCAGCACATGATGACTGCTGCGCCTAACTGGAGGCGCATGGTGGCCGCTGGCTGTAGACTTAGGATCTTTCCTTTGTAGAAATTTTCCTTTGTACAACCTTTTCTAGACATGTAATAGACTTTTATATATAAATAAAAAGTCCTTCTTCAAATGTCCATGGTTATTGACTTTGCTGTGAAGTGTTTTGTGCGAGTCCTGGCGCATGTAGTGTCTGGCGCATGGTCTTTCTGGTTGTGAAATTCCATGCTTCTACAAGACCCCCTTCAAAGTTTTCAAAATTTTTGAATAAGTTTTGGAATACTTTGAATAAGAAGCATGGAGTTCAGGGCGCATAATTTCTGGGCGCATGCCTGTTCGGGCGCATGCTCTTCTCAGTTAATGATGATGGTGCCTCGGTAACCGAAAAGATTAATGATGATCTTTTGGTTTTATTTGCTGCTATCCTTGCACAGAACCCGAGGCGACGGCTGAGATCACACGTTATCTGTTCATGCGTGCGACCAAGCCCTATAAATAGATAAGAGTTGGAGAGAGAAAGGGTTCTTCTTCTCTGTGCCTCTGCTTCTTTAGAGTTTCTTCTTCAAAACCCTAACTTCTCCTTCCTCGAGAGAATGGCTCCCAAGACTCCTCGCGGTGCTGCCGGCAAGGGGAAGGAGAAAGCGAAGGAGTCTGTCGATGAGGATGTACCTATCACTCTTGCGCCTCTTGCCGACGTTCGTCCTGAGGTGACAGGTGGGTTTCGTCTCTGCTTTGGGCCCTGTGCCCTAACTGTCGACGCGTATAGACTTCGGTCTTTGATGATACGCCGAGGTTCTATCCTGCCGACGTGCATAGGTTTATACCTTTATCATGCACCGAGGTTTTAATGGCTGACGCGCATGGGTTTTATTTCCTGAAGATGCGCCGAAGCCTTTGCTGACGCGCATGGGCTCACGCTCTGATAATGCGCCGAAGCTCCAATGCCAACGCGCATGGGCTTATGCCCTGATGATGTGCCGAGACATGCTGACGCGCATGGGCCTATGCCCTGATGATGCACCGAAGCAGATGCGCATGGGTTCGTACCCTGGCAATGCGCCAGTCTGCTTGACATATTTTGTCTTTTTGCCTGACTTCCACTTTTGTTGTGCCAGTGTCGATGACGATCCCTTTGTTGAATGAGGTCCTCCTGGACGCTTCTCTTTGTCAGATGGGAGTCGATTTTGATGAGGCGGTGATCAACCCTGCAAAGGATGCTATCCTTCAGGACCAACCTCGTGAGAGGATGCTACAAATCCAGGTCCAGTTGCCGCTTTTCCTCCAGAGTATGATGGAGAGCGGTAAACTGAAGTCTACTGATTCTGAAGGTGTGACTTTCTTAAAGCCTGCCTTTCTGTTTGGCGACCGATTAGTCTCTTCCGAAGCAAAGATATTGAAGATCAGAGAAGACTGGTTCTTTGCTGCTAAGGGCATGATGTTATACATGTGGCAGGTTGACCGCCAGTTGCCACTGACAGCCTTTTATCGTCTAGCTTCGAAGAGAAGGATGGGTTGGGAACTTACTCCTTCTCAAGGAGGTGCCTTGGGGGGTTCCCTTTCGATTGACACCACCTCGAACCAGCGAGACACCTTGACCGCCTCACGAACCGGTTCTTCGTTCAGTTAGCGAGCTTTGCGTCCCGGGAGCATCTATAGTGAAGTCCCAAATGACACGTTTCCCTTCAGTGCCCCGACTTTTGCAAATCGGATGCTGACGTCGAAGGTCACGTATCCGACAGCTGGTTTTAGAGTCGAAGGTTGGTGTCACTACATCCCAAAGTGGGACGAGTTGACCTCCTGGGTGCTTTCCAGGTTCAAAGTTGAGCTTAAAGAGATAGGGCTGACTGCCGCCATTCGGGCCACGCAGGCAGGCGTGGACCTCAATAAGCCGATGTTCCTTGCGCTCTTGGAGCTTTTCAACGCCCAGACTGGCAGCTTCTTTACTCCAGTGGGGGAGTTGGGATTGGCCCTTCATGAGATGTACGAAGTGTCCAAGCTTCCTTGGGGCTCGGAACCGTACGAGGAATATTTTCCATCAAATGAAGAGATCCAGGTCTTGGAAGATAAGGACCCGGAGATGATGGCCGTTTTCAAGGAGGTGACGAGCCATCATTATCTGATGCACCAGAGGGACAATGGTAAGACCCAGCCTCACGTGACTGCTTGGAGGAACTATGTCTTCAGGCAGGATTTGGCGGATCCTTCGAGGATCCGGTTTGCGACTCCACAGGGCTTGAACCCCGCGGAAGTGAGTTCTGAAATAACCCGGCTGGACGAGAGGACCCCACATTCCAATGAGAGCGACAAGGATACGTACAGCTGTTTTTGGCACTGTGCCCACCAGATGTCGTCTAAGGCAGTGTTGACGGCCTACTTGATGATATGGCTCCGGGATTGCATATTTGCAGGGGGATCCGATGCCGTTGAGAGGGTACATCGGAATCTCATTTTGCCTGCAGTGAAGTTGGCCTTTGGACGACCTTTAGCTCTCCTCTCCGCGATGGTGTGCAAGCTGTTGCGCGGTTTGAGGTCTTTTGCTGATGATATGATCCACGAGAAAGGTAATAATGACAACTTTCCCCGGGCCGAGCTACCTTTCCATTATCTTATGGGGTGGCTGATCTTACATCATCCGAAGGTGATGAGTCCTGGCCCTGAGGAGGACCATGTTGAAGGAGATGCCTTCATTCGCCGCTTCTACAAGAGGAAGTGGTCTTACACTGGCGTCCCCGTTTGTAGGAGGGTTTTGTCCTTCCTTCAGGGGTGGGAAATCGTGAAGGTTGGCCCGATCTTCAAGAATTTCGAGGCCGACCAGGATTTGGTTGATTCTGGCGAGGATGCGGTTACTTTGCCGAAATGGAGTTTTCGTTGGTTGCAGAGTATCCGGCCTTCGCACCTGGTCTACCGTAATCAGAACAGATGTTATCTGGAACCGTACTTGCCAAGCCGATTTGCTCGTCAATTTGGCTACACTCAGCTAATGCTGCGGAATCCCAGTAGCAGTCTAGGCTTCATCGGGAGTTTGCTGGATGGAGCCCGGGGCTGACAGTATTATAACGCTGGATGCACTAGCGTTAAGTTTACCACACCAGTTCGCAATCCTCGGCCGCCGATCTTATATCCGGCCGCCAAGCTGTATTGCACTATGAATACTATGTCTCCTGGTTATGACAGGGAGACTAGTTTCATCATTGGAACCCAGTTGGAGGCAACAACGAATATGTTGGTGGCAGCTCGGTCATATCGTCTGCCAGAATTGGCGGGGTATCGGGCTGCTGCTGTGGCACCAGTGAGAGACCCGTCTGTCGGGAAAAGGCGTGCTGACCCAGAAGCTGGTTCTTCTGTACCGAAAAGGTCGAGAAGGACGTCGACCCCGAAGATTACGGAAGCGCTACTTGTAACGCCAACGGGATCGGCTCCCGCTGAGGTAAGGAGTGCTTCATAATTCCAGTTTTTTATGTCATTGTGGCGACTTATGTTCTTCTTCTTGTAGGGATTGAAGAAGAAGTCTCGTGCTTCGAAACCGGGCACCAGTAAGCCGAAGGAGGTGGCAGGCTCTTCTGAGGAGCGCATTCCACCAATGATGATGTCTCCTGTGGAGGAGGGTCCCGAAGATGTTCCCGCGGAGGTTTTAGTATCTCCTGACTTTGAAGTCGCAACAACTTCTGGGATAGTACCATCTGCCGTAGAGGCTTTGGACGCTGAGGGTCCTACAGACTCGAGGCATCCTGATGATGAAGTGGATTGGAGTTCGTCGCCTTCTGGTGACGTCCCTCCAGCGTTGCAAGGGTCCGTTGCGGGGGCAGCAGAAGCAGTGAGGATAGAGAAGAGGGTTGATTCCCCTCCTTGTCATGATGAAGGGAGGTCGGCTGAATCATTGCCAAATCCTTCCTTGGCTTCAACCATGGACATAGAGATGGCTACCGATCAGGCGGTAGCGACAGATTTTGTCCCTGTAGAGGGACTTGAGAAGAATGAGACCCTTCTGCTGGTCTTGTCTCCTGAGGCTGGCCAGGAGATAAATGTTGATCTCCCCGTTTTGCCGGAGGACGTAGCTGATGCTGATAGAACGTCGGGGGTAGAAGAGGTGGCCGTTGACGTCGGTGATTTCTCCGGGCTTGAGAAGGGTAAGGGTGTGGAACCCTCTGTTGCTCCTTCCACTTGGGGTACTATCACGACGCATGTGCCGGCTCCTTCTGTTCCTTCGGCTCCTCGGGCTAGCAGTCTGGCCCCTGTTGATGAAGAGCCTATTGCTGCCGAGGTTCAAACCTCTCAGATTGAGGTTGGCGGATCTTCCTCCGGTCCGCAAACTGTAGTAGCTCCCCCAACTCCTGCTATGACGCCGCAGGTGCTGGCGGATGCCGACGAGTATGTGAAGTTCCTCGTCGAGGGAGTGTACAAAATGCTGGAGAAAGGTGTATCTGTAGTGATGGATGCCAAGGGGAGCTTTGCGACAGCAAAAGCTTTGGCAATGCCTTGTATCGAGCTGATCCGCGTTCACCAAGGCCATGACCATATAGCCGAAATTCTGGAGGTTTCGGTGATTGAGCTGGACGAGCGGCTCGCGGAACTGCAGCGCATCCAACGAAATGACCTCTCTGTCTTGATAGATGCAGAGATAGGGAAGTTGATGGCTGAAATCGAGGCTTCCCATCGAGCCGATGTGAGCAGTTGGGAGCGTGAAGTGGCTGGGACTGAGGCTGCGGCGGAGCAGTTGTCTCAATCTATGGAGAAGACGACGGAGAAGCGGGCTGCGGTGGACGCTAACATCGCAGAGGTTGATGCTCAGATGCGCCGTCTTGAAGACCAGCGGGCCCAACTTCGACTAGAAGCTGATCGTGTCCTGGCTGAACACGTGGCATTCAAGCAGGAGGAAGCGACTCTTACTCAGCGGACCCTTGCTTTGGCTCAGCAGCGACGACAGCTTGATGAGAAGTATGAGAGTAAAACTTCCGCTGAGGCTGTCGGATTAATGCGTCAAGAAGCCGAGCTCCGAGTCCAGGCGACTGTGGAAACTCGCACTGCCGACCTGAGACGTTGAGTCAAAGAGCTCTCATCCCACCCTGGAGAGGATCGGGGACTGTAGTTTCTCTTTTTTATGTGTTTTTGCAACTCTTGCTGGGGAAATAGCATATTTCTGTACTCCCTTTTTTTGAAAAATAAAGAAATACACTATCTTTTTTTTTGTGATGTGTTCATTTTTGATCTCATGAACTTGATGATTTATGTGGACCTATTATCTTTTGCGCTCCTTGGTTTTTAGGTACAGATAATAAGTTTGAAGGAACCAACATGTTTGCTCAGAGGTAATGTGGACATGGCAATCATTAGGTTCAAATGATAGAATCTTCCTACTCAGAGGTATTTATGGACGTGGTAGGAATGATCCTGGGGGATACGCTGAACAACTCAGAGGTAATGTGGACGTGAAAGTTCTGCGATCAATGTACGACAACACAGGAGTTGTTTGTACGGGATGTTTACTCAGAGGTAATGTGGACGTGGTAAACATGAAGGATAGCGTAAGCTCACGAAATGTAAGGTTCCGCTTTGTAGGATGTAGAGAGATAACTCAGAGGTAATGTGGACGTGGTTATCTTTCTACGGAAGGATGCCACGGAACAGCTGGGTTCCGAAAGCGTTTGATTTTGTGAAAAGAGGTTGTTTGGGGAAATACATGTCTTGGAGGATGTCAAGAATAGTACTTCTTTAGGAACTTGCCGTTGATGGGCATCATGAACAAGTCCCCATTGGGTTTGGCGAGGCGGTAAGCACCGTTTGAGTATACCGTCTCAATGATGAAGGGTCCTTCCTATTTGGGCTCGAACTTCCCTGGTGTCTTGTGAGTTAACACCATTGGCCTTCTGACTGCTAAAACCAGGTCGCCAACTTGGAAAGTTCTTTGTTTGACCTTCTTGTTGAAAGCCTGTGATATACGAGCTTGGTAAAGTTCGATGCGTTGTTGAGCTAGGAGACGCTTTTCGTCAAGTGCCTCCAGTTCCCGCAGACGACGACGTTGATTGTCTTCTTCTGTGAGTTTGTTTGTGATCGCTACTCGGAGTGAGGGGATCTGGATCTCGAGAGGCAGTACCGCTTCGCTCCCGTAGACCAGGGAGAATGGTGTGTTGCCTGTTGGGGTCCGTACCGTTGTGCGGTAGGCCCAAAGACATTCGCCGAGCTTTTCGTCCCAGTCGCGTTTGTTGGATGACACGACCTTTTTGAGCAGCCTGACGATAGTTTTGTTGAACGCCTCGGCCAATCCGTTTGCTGCCGGATTGTAGGCGGTTGAGGCTACGTTTTGAATGCGATTCTTGTCACAGAACCTGCTGAAAATGTGGCTGATGAACTGGGGACCATTGTCATGAATGATTCGCCTGGGTACTCCGAAACGGTAAATGACATGGTGTTTGATAAAGCTGACCACCCTGGAGCTTTTTACTTCCTTTAGTTGGACTGCTTCCGCCCATTTGGAGAAGTAATCGGTGATGGCCAGGATGAAACGATGTCCTCTTGATGAAGGAGGGGTAATTGGTCCTACAATATCCATGCCCCAGGCTTCGAATGGCCAGGAGGCGACTGTAGGATGTAGAGGTTCAGACGGTGTATGTATGAAGTCTGCATGAAGTTGGCATGTATGGCACTTCTTAGCATATTCTACTGCGTCGGCGGCCATGGTTGGCCAGTAGTAGCCCATACGTCGCAATCGATCTTGCAACTTAGGACCTGGTTGGTGAGCTCCGCAAGTTCCGTCATGAGCTTCTCGAAGAGCTTCGGCCGCTTCTTCGTTAGACAGGCATCGAAGGAGAAGCCCGTCGAAGGAGCGTCGGTATAGGTTTTAGTGGCTGTATCGTAGTAGAATCGAAGAGAGCGTCTCCTGACTGAGACGGCTTCCTTCGGGTCTTCCGGAAGGATTCCGTAGACGGCGAAGTCGATGAACGGGAATCTCCAGTCTCGGACATTAACATCGGTGTTTGTCGGCACGGCGTGAGCCATTTGCAAACATAGGTTGTTTCTGGGACAAATCAAGTCTCGGCCAGTTACCGTGACATAGTGTTGAGTCCCAAGGGGCGCGGCCAATGAGGCTGCGAGGCCAGCCAGAGCGTCAGCCTCCAAGTTTTGTAGACGGGGTACATGTTCGATGAAGAACCCAGTGAAGGTTGAAATGATGTTCAATGCAACTTCATGGTAAGGGATCAAATCTTCATGGCGAACCTCGTATTGCCCCCGAATCTGGTTTACGACGAGTTTCGAGTCGTCGTAGGCTTCCAGATGATCCACCCCCAGCTGTTGTGCTAGCTGGAGTCCCATGACGAGTGCGTTGTACTCAGCAACATTGTTGGAGCACGGCTTCGAAAGAGAGTATGCGCGCTGGATGACCAGCTGATCGGGGGAGACCAAGACTACCCCCACTCCTGCGATGATTTGGCCGTTGGGGCCCGTTCTTGAAGCGCCATCGAAGAACATCTGCCCAACGGGGCTTCCTTCAGTGAAGTTTGATTCTTGGACTTCATCCGGGATGTCTTCATAGAGTTTTGAAGATTCTGGGATGGGGTGTGCAGCTAAAAAGTCAACCAGAGCCTGATCCTTGACCGCCTTCTGCGGGACAAACACCATGTTGTATGGCGTTAGTAGGATCGCCCATGTAGCCAGCCGGGAGTTTAATGACCCTGGCTTCGTCATGAGAACTCTGAATGGATTGACTCGGGAGATGACGTGAATTGTCTGGCCCGAGACGTAATGACGAGTCTTCTGAATGGCAAACACCAAAGCCAAGCACTCCTTTTCAACGGGGTTGTACCGGTGTTCGGCCCCGATGAGTGTTCGACTGAGGTAGTAGATTGCTTGCTCGTAGCCTGCATCGCTGTTTTGAGCCAGTAAAGCGCCGAGGGAATGATCCATGGCACGGACGTAGAGGAGGAATGGTTTGCCGGCGACAGGTGCCACTAGGACTGGCGGGCTTGTCAAGTAAGCCTTGATGTCGTCGAAAGCCTTTTGGCACTCCTCTGTCCAGACGTAAGAGACTCCCTTCTTCATGAGCTGAGTAAAGGGTTGACATTTACCGGAGAGGTTTGCTATGAACCTCCAGATGTATGCCAGACGTCCCTGTAAGCCCCGAAGTTCTCGAAGGTTCTTCGGAGGGTCCATGTTGAGGATGGCTTTAGTCTTCTCGGGATCGACATGAATGCCTTTTGCCGTGATGACAAAGCCCAAGAATTTGCCGCTAGAAACCCCCAGGAAGGATTTAGCGGGGTTCATTTTGAGTTGATGTGCCCACATGAGATCAAAGACCGTCCTCAGGTCCTGTAGGTGATCTCTTTTGAGGCGGTTCTTGACTGCGATGTCGTCAACATAGCACTCAACTGTCTTGCGAAGATGTTGACGGAAGATGGTACTCATCGCTCGTTGGTATGTTGCACCGGCATTCTTCAAGCCGAAGGGCATTACTGTGTAGTAGAAAACACCTTTCGGAGTCCTGAATGACGTGTGTTTTACGTCATCGGAGAACATCTTGATTTGATTGTAGCCTGAATACCCGTCCATGAAGGACATGCGTTCAAAGCCACATGTGTTGTCGATCATTACATCGGTAATTGGGAGCGGGAATTCATCCTTCGGGCAAGCAGAGTTGAGATCCCTGAAGTCGATACAGACTCGTATCTTCCCGTTCTTCTTGGTGACAGGGACGACGTTGGCTACCCAGTCCGCGTGTTGTTCCTCACGGATGAAGCCACTGGTCAAGAGCTTGTCCACCTCCTGATCGATGGCATTCATGATGTCCGGGCGGAAGCGTCGCTGTTGTTGTTTGATAGGTTTGGCATCTGGTAAGATGTTCAACCTATGCATCGCGATCTGTGGATCGAGACCCGGCATGTCTTCGTAGCTCCAGGCGAAGACGTCAATATACTCTTTAGCCAGTTGGACTAAAGATTCTCGGTCTTCTCCTTCCAAGCTTTTGCTGATGAAGATGGGTTTAGAAGAAGACCCATCCCCGAGGTCGATCTGCTCGACTTCGTCTTCGGTGGGAGGTTCTCGTAACTCAAAACGAGACTCCCATTGTTCTCCTAGGCGCTGAGCCCAGGGTTCCTCTTCGAAGGGTTCCGGCGGTTGGTCTTCGCCTTCATCTTTCTGAGGTTGCGCCGATGTCATGTTAGCTGACAGCACTTTCCTGAAGACTGATCCGATACTGGTATCGGAATCCCACGTCGATGCTTCAGACGAGTGGGAATGTTCTATGTCTTCTGCGTCTGAACTCTCTGGAGTTGATGGCGGCGTGACATAGCCTAACCCCCGTCGAGTCCGATTATAGTAATCCTGTGGCTTTCCATTGGGCATCGAAAGCCGGACAGGGAGATGCCGACCCTTGCCGTAGTTTAAGCCTTTGTTGCTTTTCAGGTCGTAGCCCATCTTTTGGAAGATGTGCTTAGCCGCATCTGTGTACCGATAGACTTATACTCTGCCGGTATCAGGTTCGGGCTCGATTGACGGGAGGTCCCGACGACGCTCGATTTTGCCCGAGATGATGGTGCCTTGGTCTCGGCTCCGTGGAGGGACTATGAAGACTCCTTGAGATGGGACTATTTGATTATGGTAGACGGTCGTTACTTGTGTTTGCAACGACCGTAGAGCGTTGTCTAATGTATACATGGCATTCCAGTGTGGAAGACAAGAATAATTGAAAGACACTCTATTATTGATAAAGTACGAGATTTTATCCCGTGGGATTACATTGTCGAAGGAGAGTGCGTCTACATCAGCAGAGATATATTCGCCAAGCTCCTCATCTGTAAGCACTGGGGCCGGATCAGGAGAGTCCTCCATCGCTCTGACTTTGGGGTCTGAGAGGGTTATGTGAGCCCTCTCCGGCATCTTGGATGACTGCGGCGGCTTGCCTTTAAGACGCACCTTGAGAGGTGCCTCGGTTGCGCCTCCGATGAGTGGCGCCTTCCCTTGTAATTTTACCACCAGGGGAGCCGCTGTTTGAGGTGGCTTTTCCTTGAGGCGTATCTTCAGGGGAGCTTCGTGAGTCGGTGCTTTCCCTGATAGCTTGATGCTCATTGGAGGCGCCTTCTGGGGAGGCTTGCCCTTCAATCGGATTTTCAAGGGAGCGTCGGGAGTCATTTCGGGCTCCAAGTCCGGCTCTGTTGCCGTCTCCGCTTCATCATCGGCGTCGTTGGCTTCCTCCTCGTCAAGTGGCTTGTACAAGTCGGAATCGGTAAAGTAGGCCTCAATCCCTTTGAAGGGATCGATATCTGCAAACTCCGTCCGGATAACGCCGTTGGTGGATACATATTTCATGCATTGGTGGAGCGTGGAGGGCACCACCATGTACTCATGTAACCATGGTCGTCCGAGTAAGATGTTGTAGTTGATCTCGGCATCCACCACATAACAAGTCACCTCAGTTTTGAGGCTGCCGATGTGACACTTCAGCCGGATCTTGCCCAGTGGCTCGCTCTTGCTAGCGTTGAAGCCACTGATGGTCGTATTGGAGGGCGCCAGCCGGTACATTGGGATCCCCAGCTTTGATAGCAGCGCCTTTGGAATGATGCTTAGGGAAGACCCCGGATCGATCTGAATCCTGCTCACCTTTACCGAACCGATGTACCCTCTGTAATACAACGGTCGGTTATGTCGGTGATGCTTGAGCAGCATGTCTTATTGGGTGAAAGTTATGTTTGGGATAACTTCATCCGCACAATGACAGTGTGCACAAGTAGTTGGGAGGTCTTCAGGCTGCTTGATTTGACTGAGAAAGGATTCGGCATCCTTCAGAGCTTCGCAGAGAGCTTCTCGGGAGTCCTTGGAGAGACGCAGGAGCTCGAACAAAGACAAGCGTGCAGGAGTACTGGCCAGTTGTGCCAGAATGTCAAAATTGTGGGGCTTGGCTAGCCCCGAAGCATTTTTTTTCCGCAGAGGTCTGTCGAAACGGGCCTCCACTTGCTTTTGTTTATTGGCTGCTGAGGGCTTGGATGGACCCTCCTCAGGGATGGTGCCAGGAGGCACCACTTCGGCGGCAGCTTCACCGGGCTGGGAGTTCTGTTGTGCACGCGTCTGCACAGGAAGCGCCTCTTCCGTTGAAGAAGAGACCGTGCGGCAAGACTTGATCTTCCTGCCTTTTGCTTTGGAGGTAGGGCGTACCTCCGGTTGAGTTACCTCGGAGACGAGGTCGGGGTGAACCCAGAGGACCTCTCCTCGAGATGTGGTGAGTGGGACAAGTCCACTCACATTGTCACGGGTGGGTGGCAAGTTCACCACCTCCATTGTCGCCTTAGGGATGGGGATGACGCCATCTTGTGTGGTAGTCGGCGGCAAGGTGCCGAACTGAAGTGACACCACATTAGCTGACACCGTCTTCTCTTCGTAGTCGACGGAGATTACATCCGCATTAATCATGCGCTGGATGTAATTTTTGAGGACGTAGCAGTCCTTAGTCGGGTGTCCGACAAACCGATGGTAGTGACAGTACCTCGGGTTGTCCACTTTCCCGACTTCATCGGGCCGCTTTGGGTCCGGAAGCTTGATCTTGTCACCCTGCTTCAGTATCTCAAACAGTTGCAGGGTGTCGTCATTATTGAATGAATAAACCTCCTTGGGTCTCGGTGCCAGTAGAGGCTTTTGAGTAGGCACAGATGCGCCCTTCGAGGCATTAACAGTCAATACCTGTTTCCCCTTTGTTTCTCGTCCGGAGTTGTTGATTGCGGACTTTTTTCCCTTATCGTCAAAGGCGGGGAAGCTAACACCCAGAAGACGTGCATTGGCCGCCTTCTTCTCTACAACTTCAGCTTCGATGATTAGGGAGCTCCAGTCGGGAGGGGGAGTAGAGTTAAGCCAGAGCTTTACTGCAGGCAGCATGTTCATACTGCAAGCGGAGAGAAGCGCATGCTCTGGCATGCCTGGAGGTAGCCTGAAGCAGGCCTGACGGAAGCGTTCGATGAATGCCCGAACCGTTTCCTTGTCCTTCTGGCGTATCTCAATGAGAGACGCCATCGTCATGTCCTTTCCACCGTCGTAGAAGCGGTCGAGGAAGAGGCGTGTCAGGTCGTCGAAGGACGATATGGAATTATCGGGGAGGCTGCAGTACCAGTCATATGCCACCCCTTTCAGGGCTCCAACAAAGAAGCTGGTGAGGAGCGCGTCCTCCTTCGGAAGATGCCCTGTCTGCGACTGGAAGTACGTCAGGTACCGTCGTGGAGAGTCCTTCCCGTCATACGGCGTGAGTGTTTGTGGTTTATACTTTGGGGGATAAACCACCTTGTTCCACTCAAGAGGATAAGGCTGGGGAATGCCCATCTTCTGGCGCTCCTCCTGCCTGTTCTTGGACTCGAAGCGCTCCCGCAGATCTTTGATCATTTCGACCACGTCCTCCGTGGAGCTAGGAGTCGGGAAAGGAGGTACCACCTGGAGTGGAGCGTTTGAGGGCTCCGACGTCCGGGGTGCTTCTGTGTCTGAGGGTGTCCGTTGGAGGGGCACACTCGACTCTCCATTGGCTCCTGGGTCGGGACCATTTGAAGGTGTCCTGATCAAGGCCGACCGCATCTCAAATACTGCTTGAGTCAGTGCTTGTATTGAGGCAGAGAGGGTTTTGAGTCCTCCCTCTAGCGAGTCTATGCGCTGGACAATGTCCTGTGGCGGCGCATCAGTCTCAAGATTACCCCCGGTCATGTATACTGTCATGACACGGCCGGAAGTGGATGGATTAGTTGAGGCTTCGCTCTCAGCCTCGCTCTCATGTGGGGGAGTCACTTCTCCTGGTGTTTGGCCACCCCCAGCCACATTCTGGAGTTCGTCTTCGACAGGCGCATCTGCAAGGGCCTGACTGCCCTCAGCTCTGTCTTGAAGGGCCTCTTCGTTTCCAGCACTACCCCCGACGGTGTCCTGGAGGACATCGTCATTTTAAGGGGCTTCAGGGAGGCCATCTTCGCCTTGATGAAGATCCGCCACAGCTGTGCTTTGGACATCTTCATCTTCGGAAGGAGGCTCGACAAGGGTCTGGCTACCCCCGGCTTCCTCCAAGAACTTCTTCCTCGACCGAGTGCCTTCGAACACTCCAGAGGTCGAGACAGCTGTCTTGGTTTTCCTCGGCTGGCTTTTGGATGAAGACGAGGAATTGGCAGTCGTCTTCCGGACAGATGAGGAGTTGGAGATCACGTTGCATGAAGCAACCTTTAGCTCCTCTTCTGCTGACACCTTCGTCCCAAGGCGATGTCGGAGGGGTGTCGATGATTGTAGCCGTTGGAAGACCGACTGCTTTGGCGGTACTGCCGTCTTGCAACAGCAGTTGATGGTGACCACTGCACAAGTGTGCCCCGTGAGAGGCGCATCGTGCTTGTTGGTCAACTCTCCTGACCGGCGCTTGTGAGTGATCACGTTGCGCAGGTCGTTGGAGGAGAGTGCTACCCTCACACCCCTCTCAGGCGCATGGCAGGGCCAAGCGCCGGGGTGGTCGGGTGAGTGCTGCGCCCCCTGATCTAATACCAAGCAGGCATCACGATCAGTAGTGGGGGAACCATAGCATTTGAAGTGACTTGAACGGACCTCAAACGCACAACCAGAGGAGGCGCGGGAGTTCAAGACCACTGAGTTTGCCTCTCTCGGCTTGGTTGTGCACGCAGTGAATGCGCCCAAGCGAGATGAGGACTTTGAAGGTCGACTCGTTGTCGGTGCAGAAGCACTTGAGTCAACCTTGTACAACTTGCCATCGGCAGCGCGCGTGATCGTAAGCGCGTGCCTCTGGCCGGCTGCTGGCATAGCACGTTTGTGGCGCATGGCCCGTGCCGCCTTGGATTTCTTCGTACCAGCCCGCTGGGGCGCATAGTACTCAGCATCCAAATTCTCCTCGCCATTACAGCGAGTGAGTCTGTCAAAGACAGAGGCTCTTTGTGGTGCATCAGAAGTGATGCGCGGGACATTGGCTGCGCCCCTGCTCCGTCGACGTATCTTCCTCGCCTGAGAGGAAGATGGCTGGGAAACGTGGTCAGCCGTACGCTTCCCCGAGAGATGCGCTGCATCAGCGGGTGCACCTTGACTGCTGAGGACGTCAGCAGGAAGGGAAGGCTGGACGGGCGCATCCCCTTCAACGGTGGTGCCCGAGGCGTCGACTTTGCGCACCCAGACTGCGCGGGTCTTCTTCGGCTTCGACAGCCGCTTCGAAGGACTCGCACTTCCTTCAGAAATGAACTCCTCGTACGCCTGTTGATTGAGACGTACTACCAGCATCTTGTGGGAGGAGCCCACCTTCACGTCGTCGGCCTGTGACACAACCTTCTCGGTAGAGGAGAAAGAAGTCTCCAGCAGAGTCGCCAGCTTGTTTGCCATTAAAATTGTTTTGATTGAAATCTTAATACAAACAGAACAGTGATACAATATAGGACTTAGATGTAGTCCTAGGAGTATACTTTTGTTTAAGCTGGGTCCTTAGTGCCAATGGAGCGAGTGGTAATGCGTTGACTCCGTTGACCGGCTGACGACGGTTATCGGTTCTCTGAAGGTGTTGATTGCTCTGGGTGCTGGAGCTTGCTGAGAGGAGGAAGACGTTGAGTGTCTAGAACTGCCTCTCCGGTGATTCTCTGTTGTCGATTCTCTCTGTGTTGTGAGTCTTCTGTTCTGAGTCTCTGTGTGTATGTGAAGGAGATGATCCTTCTATTTATAGTTTTGCAGGCTGGCTGCTCATGCGCGCATGCAAGATGCGCCGGTGTGGGGACGCCACGTGGAGGTTGCTGATGGAGGCACACGGATGCTGCGCCCTGATCGAGGGGGAGAACTCTTCATACTGCTGTTGTGAGTCGGCACGTAGCAGAGAGAAGATCTTTCCGTTGCTGAAATCTTGGATGAGTTGAGTCAAAAGACACGTGTCGTCGACTCATGGTTCGAAGATCTCGGATTTGGTGGAGAGGAGTGATCTGGTGAGCTACGCCTTGGATTGGGTGCAGGAGGAGGCTGCGGCTCATAACCTTTAGGAGTTACAAACCATTTGGGGCGCATGGCTTTTGAGGCGCATACAGGCGACTTTCCTTCTGACTTTCGGGATCAAAGAGCAGTCTGAGGCGCATGGCTTTTGAGGCGCATGCTGATTTGGACGCATGGCCGTAGAGGCGCATGCTGATGGTGGAGTGGCCACGTGGCAGTAGCCGTCGAAATAAAGTCATGATGATGCTGACGTTACCGACGCTTCATTTTCTGAAAAGGCTGTCAACTGTTCAGACTTTGGGAGGCGTGCTGCCAACTCTGTCAGTTCAGCATTTAATGTTGGTGACGTTCGATAGACAGCTGAGTGGGCGCGTCGGTTGGTGTTCCACTCGGTATGAAGATGTGTGAGGGCGCACCCTCTGTAATGCGCCGAGTACTGTAGGGTGCGTCTGTGTGATGCGCCTGATGCCGAAGGGCGCGTCCGTGTGATGCACTGTCTGGCTGGCGCATCGGACATATCTTTTAATGATGCGGCTGTCTCGCTCTTCGAGTGCTATAAATAGCCGTTTGGCTGAATTCGAGGCGTCCGGTTCATCCATTTAATGTAAATTCATTGCACGGAATTCGGAGGGCCATCCACTTGGCGCGTGGGTTTGATCTGCCCGGCCTATAAATAGTGGCATGGAGAGAAGATTTGCTTCTCATTCCCTCACGTACTTCCAACATGAACTTGAAGTGCATTCTATTGACGAAGTGCTCCCGAGGGTGAAGATGAGATGCTGTGTTGTCTTCGATGCTCTTGAAGGTGACTGTTACATCCAAAAGACGGAGTCGAAGGCTTCCGAGGCAGGCGGAAGGTGCCTGTTGCATCCAAAGATAGGGATGCTCGGGCCTTGTTCCCGTTATTCCGGAAGAGCCGTAGATCGGAATGGCGGTGCTAGGCTCTCTCTTCCTTCAAAGTGGGGTTTCCCTACTTTGATCGTGTTGAAAGCTGCTCCTTTAGCCGCGGTTTCGATCACGGTCTTCCTTCGGCTTTGGAGGCTCTTTCGAAGCCTCCCCTGGCCACAGCATTTGCGGTGCTCTTCTCTTCCTTGGTTCCAGCCAGAGGGTTAAATGCTTTGCTTGGCGAAGCACTTATCAGGTGAGCCTAGATGGAAGAGCGGCACGGACTCTGCTCGGCCAGGTGAGCCTGGCTGGAAGAATTTGGCTGAAGGGATGCACATAGCTGGGCTGCTGAAGGGATGCACACAACTGAGCTGGATGCACATGACTGAGCTGCTGAAGATATGGTGGGATGCGCCTGGTTGGAGGCGCATGATGCCTGCTGCGCCTGGCTGACAGCGCATGGTGACTGGCAGCACATGATGACTGCTGCGCCTAACTGGAGGCGCATGGTGGCCGCTGGCTGTAGACTTAGGATCTTTTCTTTGTAGAAATTCTCCTTTGTACAACCTTTTCTAGACATGTAATAGACTTTTATATATAAATAAAAAGTCCTTCTTCAAATGTCCATGGTTATTGACTTTGCTGTGAAGTGTTTTGTGCGAGTCCTGGCGCATGTAGTGTTTGGCGCATGATCTTTCTGGTTGTGAAATTCCATGCTTCTACATATATATGTTGCAATGGGTTAAATGGGAATGATTAGGCTCCAAATGACTATTAACTAATTTTCCTTTATATTAATAAATATGAAATAAATTAGATTAACAATTAGGGTTTTGATAGATAGTATTACTAAAGGAAAACCCTTTTTCTTCTTATAGATGAATTATTAATTAGTTGGAATTTATATCAATATTTTTAGGGATCAATTTTAATAATGTGACTATTGGAAATTGGGAAACGTTTAAAAATATAACCTAGGCTTGAGTTGGTAATTACCTACAAAACCCAGGATTGTACAAGTTGGGCAATCGTAATTGAAAAGAACATATTTTTTCTCTATTAATTGAGCTTAACCTAACTTTTATTACTTTACCTCCATAGGATAAAATTTTAGTTAATTATTAATTAGTCCTAAATATCCTTTTAGGTTCCTTAGGCTCTTCAGACTTGGACGTGGGACCAGATCATTCTCATCAGATTTCGGAGACATACAAATGTACCTTGCCATTCTTGTACTTCAGTTACCATATTTTAAATTTTTAAATATTTATTTGTTTCTGTTATAGCATCACCTAGGGCCGTGTTTGGTACTACGCGTCTGAATCACATTCGGGTGCCGATGGTCGTTAGCACCATCGGGTATCGAATTAGATTCTTACATTTACGTTATCGCGATAATTCATTACGAGGTACATCAGACCATAGGACATGTTCATGGTTACTACATACTGACGGATTACCGTACTTGATTGCATCTTGCAATACGGAGGCCCGTGTTTGATACTAGGATGATGACATGAGATTTTTATACTGTATTTACTATTATGACCCGTTGTCCAAGCTAGAGGGTCCGACCGAGCGTCTCGTGGATACTATTCGTGAAGTCACATGGGAGGGAAGAATATACACCATGTGTTTGGGCTACTTTTCCACATAGTATGTCGTTGCCTCATTACCAGAGCCTCAGGGTTTTCATAGTTTGCCACAGCTTCCGTACCGGAACTGTGGGGTACTTCATAGTTTGCTGGAGTGTCAATCAGGTTTCGGGGTACACCGTGACAATGAGCGTGTTCGAGTGATGTTCTCAAATTGCATTTTCATATTAGTTTGGTTATGTTAGATTTACCCATTTTATTCAGTCTTACTTTACTATATCTTTTTATTCATCAATGTTGTACACTTGGCCTGTATATTATGTACTTTATTGCGTTCCGCTGAGGACTTAGTTTCTTCTAAGTTAGCTGCATCGTCTACAGAGGTCCCTGCTAGATTTTTGATGAGCTTCCATTATATTTTCATGTATATATTCTTTGCAGGTATTCACTCTTTCGTAGTTTATATTTTCTCATTTTCTCATTTTCTACTGTTTGTATCTGCTTAGTAGTCTAGTATTTATAGACTCATATTATACTTTTCGAGTCTATTCGGGCGTATGATTATTAGGCTACAGACTGGTTCTCATATTTTATATTATTTATGTATGTGTTCTGTGGATTGAGCTAATGACATGTTATAATGGTAGCTACACAAATCTAAAACAACTTTGTGTATTCGATTTTTAGACTGGAGTCTACTTGAATACGTAGCTGGCTATTGCCACGTAGCCTAGTCTCGTGTATTTTGGGACTGGGCGTGACACCTAGACTACCACTCCCTCTCCAAAACCCTATAAAATTCGGAACCTCTTTCTCTCTCTCTCACTCTCTTCCAACAAACCTTCTAAATCGTAGCATCACCTATAATGCCCCGTCCCGCCCAGTTCAGCCGGAGGAATGAAAATGCCAACGATATTTGGACTTAGCCATGCAACGGCATGCTCGAAGTCCTGCTCAGACGGTGCAACTCCTCGCTCAGGTGGGTGGCTTCGGTGAACTTACCTCAGCTTGGCCTTCATACTAATAAAACAAAAGTTTTCAACTGTACAAGTAGGCTTAATAATAAAATAGACGAATCCACGTAGCTGAGGGAATAATACCAAGTTGGGTCAGATTGAGTTAGAATATGAAAAGGTCCCAAGGTCGGCTTAGAATTGTGTACGATGTGCTTTCAAATTGACACTCGGTCCTTCGTCCCGTAGCTTGGGAGAAGAAAAAGTTAGTTTATGTTGCCACAAGACTATGGACTTAGCAGAGCTAAATGCTTGGTAAAGCATGCACCGTCCTACCGTCCAATGCTTGTGTCACGGCCCGCGCCCTAGAGTTAGGGCATGAGAACGTAACAACGCCCAGCCTACACCGCAGTGTCGACGGTAGAACGCTGTCCTAGGTCTCAATGCATCTAACAGTATAAGACTAAACAGTTTATACTCCTCGAATGGGGATGATATAGCAGATACAGACTCAATCATTTCTAAGGTAGAGCATGATAAGGATAGATAAAACATAAAATCCAAAAGAGATACAGGAGATAGAAGTCTAAGTGTCTAAGATACATAATCCCAGAAATACATCTCAAAACTCAAATACAGATACAGTAATCCACAAAGTAAATACAACTCCAGACAAAATGAAATAACTACCTAAACAACCTCTAATGTGTCTCCTCTAGGCTAGCAGGCAATCCCAGGCTATCTGTAAAATTTATCAACAGGTCTAGTCAGGACAGGAGCGAGCACAATACATCTCAACAGTTCATAGCAGGTTAGAAAATATATTCATGCAATAAAGTAAGATACAAGTACTGAAAGAAGTGCAGTATGTAAACAGAGAGAGAAAGCTGTAATAGAAATATCTACTATAAATAAAGAACTAACATGTGGCTAGTGAGTCAGAGTACAATATAGACATGTAAATGGCATAGGAGATTCTGATAAGACACTATGGAAGAGATTCTGATAAGATACTACTTGGGTATTATTCACATGTCCATTTTTACTCCCCCATACCCCCAATCAATACACAAGGATCCAGCCAGGTTATGTTATATGATGCTATGTAACAGCCCCCGAAGGGTGGTAGACCCCGAAGGTGGTAGACCCCGAAGGTGATAGACCCCGAAGGTGATACATAGTAGTCCCATAAATGGGATAAGGATTCTAGGAAGACTCTACGATCATAAGAGTATATGTCGTAAGGATCAAAGAACCAATGAAGCATATGATACGCCATATAAGTGAAACGCATAGAACATGTAGTACCCGATGCTCCCTAAGGATAACATCTCAAGAAGGGATCCATATAGTACCAATCCGTGTGACCATCATGACAGTACAAGTAAAGTAATCTACTGCAGGAAATAATTCTAAGTAGGATATGAAATGATCAGAGAATGTACTCGCCTCGATAACCTGAACAGCTGATAAGTATAGGGGGGTCCCACTGAAGCCACAGAGTCCTATTTAAAGCAACACAGGTTACAAGGTGTTCAAGTTGTAATAAATGAATCTCTATAATCAATCTACATTATTCTAGGTTCTGCTAAGTCAAAACAATTCTAGGTTGACTCCGGTCAATAATCTAGTCAAACTAGGTCAAGTGTTGACTTACAGTTGACTTTGGGTCAATCGGTCAACTCTGGTCAAACAGGGTCAATTCTAGTCTAATATAAAGTGTACTTCGTTATTTGTACGTCGAAACTTACGACACGCAAATCGAGATAAGAAGATTATCGGTAAGGTTGATAATCTTATTATAGTGATCCACGTGTCCAACTTGTCAATTTCAGCGATGTGAGATCACTGGAATTGGCTGATCTCAGTTTCGTTGTACTAATCTCGAAATACGAACATTATAAGAATTAATTATTAATTAATTATAAAAAGGTTAAACTCAGAGAAATTATCAACAAACATTGTCGGACGATAAAATGAGCATCGCCAACGTGTCCAGAATGGTCAAATTAGCTGGGATAGCCTACCCAACGGTCCAATTTGGACACAAGGGCAAAAATGTAATTTCGGGTCAAAACAGTGTCCGTGTCGGAGCCGTTTTGCACCGAAAAATGTGCAAGGAAACAAGTCTACAAAATATAACAAATTATATGTCCACGAAACCAGAATGTCGATACGAACCCAACGGTATCTCCAGAATTGGATTCCGTTGACCCGATCTCAATTTGGCCCGTTGACCAGAACTTGGAATTCCGGTTTGCACGAAAATACGTGCCGGAGCCAAAGTTCTCAAAACTCAGCAAACTACCTGTCAACGAGTCCAGAATGATGATACGAACTCAACGGTATCTTCGGAATTGGATTCCGATGAGCCGATCTCAAAATGACCCGTTGACCCGGATATGGGTATCCGACTTGTACCGAAATGCATGCCGGATCCAATGTCCACCAAAACCTAGCAAATTATAAGTCAACGAGTCCAGAATGACGATACGAACTCAACGGTATATCCGGAATTGGATTTCGATGAGCCAACGTCAAAAAGTTCCGTTGACCCAGAAAGTGGGACCCGTGTTGCACCGAAATACGTGTCCGGGCCCACGTTCTCCAAATCTAACAAATTTATATAAAAACATGCCAGAACGACGCCACGAGTCTACTGGTGGTGTCAGAAATGAAATCTGGAGTCCCGTATTCAAAAATAGAATTTTACAAGTTGGAAATTACGAATTCGGACGGCCAACTATGGCGTCAAATTCAACCAATCAAACAAGCTCACAATGAAACAAAATTGGAGGGGTAGTAAGAGGGTTATACCAGCTTCGCACCGGAACTGGTAGCACGCCAAACGGAGCTGCGGTGGAGTAGATACAAGCTGACGAAGTTGGCCCCGCGAAACTGTCCAAATTTAATACAATTTAAACGGTCAACTTGGTGGCCGGTTTTCATGTATCAAACGATAAAATTAACGGACGAAAATTGACAGGGAAGAAGGTGGATATACCGAGATTGCGACAGAGCGAAGAAGTCGACGATCCAACGGTCGAATCTCCAGAAAAATGCGTTCGAAGTTGCTGTGACGGAGCGCCAAAACGAACTCGACTTCGCGCGCGTCACGACGGGAATTCGTGCGAAATGCACGAATCGCCTATACGTCGTGTCGGACAGCGAGCTGGCGGACACAGGGGGGTCGCTGGAGTTCGCCCAGCCTGGGGGGGCACGGCTACGGCGACCACGTCGCCGGCGGCGGCGGCGTCCATGCCCGCACGCGCGCGCGCTGCTGTGCGCGCGTGGTGGCGCTGCGTGGTCGGCCGGCGACGCGCGGGGGCGGCGGAGCACCGTGGCTGGTCGGGCTGGAGGTGGTGTAGGCAGTGGTGGCGGCGGTTTGGTGTTGGAGGTGGTGGCGGTTTGTCTGGTTTGGTTGAGGAGGAGTGAAAGAGGAGGAAGAAGGAGAGTTGTAGGAGGAGGAGATGAATGCTGGAAGAGCTGGTGGTGGCGCGACGGCCGACGGCCAGGAGGGGGTGGCCGAAGGCTAGCTTGGCCAGGAAGGAGGGTGGTCGGGCATGGTGAAGGCTATGGAAGGATGATGATGGAGATGATGGTGATGATGGTTGATGATCCATGGGAGGAGGAGGAGGAAATCACTGTGAGGAGGAGATGGAGAGGTGGTTGTGGCCGACGGCCAAGGGAGGAGGGTGTGTAACTCCACCTTCCTTAAAATTTAAATTTTTGTATTATATTAAATAAATTAGAATTTATTTAACACCTTAACTATTTGTAATATTTTTTTTTAAAAATATATCATTTAAAACAAGGCTGGGCTATCTCTCTATTGGGCCATTTCCCTATCAGGCCATTTCCTTGTTGGTTTTCTTCTGTTTAAGTTGGTTTATGATTTCTGCTAAAGCCACATTGTTAACCAATTCAAATTCAAACTAGGAATCGGCCATGTGCCTCTTCTCTAACCGTTTTGGCAGAGGACGGAATTTGATTTTCCGCTCTCCTGTGAGCTTGATCCCCACGCCACCATTGCTTATATAAGCCTTCTTTCCCATCCATTCTCCACACACTGTTCTTCCCTCTTTTTTTCCAATCGAGAATTTTCCTGAACCCTAAATTGGAGAGGTGATCGAGAAGTCGACAATAGCCTGAGCTGCAGTGGATCTTCTTCAATCATCCATCGATTGGCTCATGCTTTCGACTCAGGAATGAATTCCATCCCTGATCATTTTGAAGATTGATCCATTCCTATAATCGACAGATCAACAGTTGAAGAAGGTGAGATATCGAACACAATTTCCTGGATTTGACAATTTGTAATTTGGAAGTTTTAATTCGATCTTCTTCTTTTTTTAAGCTGTCGTTTGTTCTCCATTATGGGGAGATCAGGATCTGTTCGATCATTGTCCCCAACCAGTTGATTTTTGGTAATTACGATTACCTTGTCTCAGTACATCAGGATAATAATGATCTACCTAAATTTCAACTGATTCGTTCCTGTATCGATCAGAACTGGAATTGTAGATCGACGACTCTCGTTTGAATCAAGGAAGTTTGTTCAAACTAGGTGAGTATTGTTCAGTAGTTCACTTCCTGGTTACTAAATCCATTTAAGAATTTGATGATTAAGTTTGATTCACTAGTCGTGCGTTTCCAAATTTTTGTCCTGCTTTTGATTTCATATTGTGTCTCTGTCTAGTGTCTTCGATTTGAGTTGCAGAAGGAGTTGCATCGATCTGACACAAGGATTGTGTTTAATCCTGAGCAGAATTGGCCTAAACTGTATCATTCCATCACAGGTATTTTCCTTCATTTCATTTTAATTTCTCGTCGAGTTGGTTTTTTGGTTAGGAGTAATGTTTAAATCAAGTATTGAACCATTAGGCTATTTTATCTTGGTATGACAAAGCTGTGGGTGATTATCCCCTGTTTTGGGATGAAATTTATGAGGAATGACTGATCAGTAGGCAGGGATCACGTATAGATTCATGTTTTTGATTAGGTGTAAATTCAATCCAGGGTTCGAATTGATATCACAATGCTTGATTCGAATCCTTTGAGTAACTGTTGCTTCCCATTAATTTTCTCATCTGTAGATCTAAGAAGAGCTATTCCTAAACTTATTTATGTGTACCTCTTCTTCTAGATTTACTGATGTGAAATTTAACCTGGAGATTCTGATAGCAGACACTCACATTTAGTTATTGTTCCAAATCCTGCAGATTCTTGTGCGTTTCCATTTGTGTTAGCAGTGGAAATCCTTGTAGTATACTGTATTTTGGTTGTGGAGCAATTAGGGCGTGTAAGTTATTAGGAATTTGTAGGAATTACCAGTTAGAGAACTGTACTCTGTTGATGTGGGAGTTAACCTTCATTTCTAATGCTTTAACTGTTATGTGAACTGGGTTTAGGCAATAGGCTGATTTGCTCTAACTGTTATGGGATTTTCTATAACATTAATATGTGATTTCCCATGGCTCTGATATGAGAATTTATATGGCACTGGTATGTGATTTCGTATGACATTGGTATGTGATTTCCCATGGCACTAGTATATGAATCTCTATGTGTCACTGATTACATGTGAGAAATCAGTTGAACTGAGAAATCAGTGAGTTACCATTTTGTAGATTGATAACAGTCTTGGAATACAGGATTTATTTCAGTCTTGAGTTACCTTGGTGTTTATATCAATTTGAACTTTGAATTTAATTTGGGACTTTGTTCAGTCCTGTGTTAGACTGGTGTCAGGATTGTCAAGAGGAAATCAGGACATGACACTTGTTTAGTTGTAACCAAGTACCCTGATCAAAGGGGAGGTTGAAATTGAGATAAGTGATGAATGGTCCTGAGTAGTATAGAAGATTTGAAGTTACATTTTAACCTATGGATTTCAGTGGAACTAGTGAAGAAATAGGAAAACCTGGACTTTGATTTCTCAGTAATCTGAGATGAGAGTTTCATTTCAGAAACTTAAACTCTCAGGAAACTCAGAACCTGAGAAATTCATTCTCAGGAACACTTGACAAGTTGGAGTGCTGTCTCAGGCAAGCCTGAGAGCATTCACAGGAACAAACCTGAAACAATTAGTGTATTTCCTGTGTAATCGGGAATGTATTTCCTGTGAAACCAGGGTATTAACCCAAGAGTTCCTGTATATTTCCAGGGGAAATTCCTGAGTAATACCAGGAATGTAATTTTTGTGTAAACCAGGAATGAAACTAGGGATCAGAGGAATACTTCTCAGGTGAACCTTCCTCCTGAGTTCTCTAATCTTTATTTTGTATAATTCCTGAACTTAAATGTGTAAATTCTTTAGGGTCCTCAATGGTTAAGGTTCCTGTTTAGAACAGTTTAGTAGGACTGTGGTCCTAACTAGATCAATCCCTATTTTTCTAAATTCTCAGTCAAGTTTAGTTTCTTTTCTTAGGAATAATCATGAGGTTTAAAAGAGACTAAGAGGAAATAACCCTAACTGTTATTTTGGCCAAACTAAACTTGTAATGTATCTCTAGGTTAGCAATTTAGAATTAAGGTTATTGTTAGAAGATTTTTCTAGAAGTATTATATTAAGTTGTTGACTTATTTCTTTCTTTATAAATCATTTAGAATTAGCAGTTTATTAACCAACTTGTACACATCATTATTACCACTTACAGGAGGATACTTAGCTCATTTGCCTACTTGTACTTTTCTGGAGCAAGGCAAGTACACTCTACGGTTTTGTACTTTTTATTATATATCCTGTGCTTCCTTGAGTGACACAATTGCAACACGTCATGTGCTTTCTGGTGCTCTTGTTCTCTTGTGCTTATTACTTGTATCTGGGGAGGGGAAATATACTATCTATGTGACCAATCCCAAGTAACAACTCAGGTGTGTTTTAGCTTAGACCCCGCATCGTGCACGCGGGTCCTAAGTCACCATTCATGTGCTTTCAGGTGCTTTCAGGTGCTTACCCTAGCCGGTCACATAGTTAGTTATATTTCAAATGCATTACACACATGTTCAGGAGATTTCCTTGTACTTATTTCCTGTGATATCATGTTCTTTCAGGTGTTTACATATCATGTTCATTCATGCTCTTACATTCATGTTCTTTCATGTACTTTACCCTGTTCTTCATGTACTTATTCACCTGTATTTTCTTGTACTTTCCATGTTCCCTTGTACTTCATTTCATGATGTCTTGTTCATTACCTAGAATTGTACTTGCTCCGCTCCTGACTGGATATGTTATGATAGGTGAGATGGAGGCTTTGTGTGACACCTACTATGGACAGGATACTGCCTTCCCTCCTGAGCCAGCTGGAGCTGCTTGTGACCTAGAGGCCGCAGAGGCCTAGTACTTCATTTTAGTTTCCATTTATCTTTCCATGTATTGAGACTAGCAGACTCTTATAGTTGAATTGTAATAAATTCAGATATTGTATCTCTTTTCTGGTTGGGACACATTATATAGTTGCTGTGATTCTATACTTTCATGTTTATCTGGTTAGTTTCCCTAGCTTGGTACAGCTTACTTCATTGTGTCTAACAATGAAGGCTGGGCGTGTCCGACTCGTGTCCGATTATTCGGGAGCGGGTCGTGACATGTTTTTAGTGGTGGCCCATGCAGGTCTATCCTAATGGTACCTAGGACTTAGCGTACTATTGGGGGACTTGATTACACTAGGGAGACTTGATCACAGCATAGGAAAATCGGGAAATAAGGGTATATCAGGTATATCAGGTGTATCAGGTATTTTAATATTCTATAAACACTTGTTGTATGTAGGTCTAGGTTATTTTAACAGTTTTCTGTTTTGCAGATAGTTCAAAAGCATGTGACACCAGAACTGTCAATTCACCTGTACTTGACGTTTTCGAGCTTCCACTACCTTCTATCACTCTACTATCCCCATGGGTAGTACGTAGTTGACGGAGACGTCTGAAGAGTCCCTTGACAACCAGAGGAAGCAGGCCACCCTTTCCAAGTCAGACTTGTGGATACACTCTTCGAGCCAGGAAGGACTTCTGATTTCCATACGCTCAGACACTTGGACTTTTTCGACACCGAACGCATATCTTGCACCAGGGAGCCGATCGAGAACCTGAAGCCGCCACTGAAGGTCATCTCAGCATGTGAGGATCCAACTTCTCTGAAGATTAGAGCCACCAGCCTGGAGATTCAGAATGTAGCACAGACAATGGAACGAAACGGGAAGCTGAAGCTCATGAAAGATATGAAGATTTATGACAAAGACAACAACTACCCTGGACCCGTAAAGCGTCACAACACTCAGTCAGCGTTTCTTCGGTCACACCACCAGTCGCATCATCAGGAGCAGATCTCAGCAGCCAGCACGCCAGCAGCTATATATTCCTACCAGAGCCCTGCACTTCAGCCCCAGCAGGAGATCCAGATTCAGATCCAGCCGACGATCATTTACAATTTTTGCCACCTCTCAGGATGCCACTATGAAGAGTGCCGTAAAAGACGGAGGCTATACTACGGATCGCCTGCCCACCAAGTCAAGACTGCTGGAAAACGTTGATCACACTGCCCGAGAACAAGCGCGAGGAGCATCAGACTACTGCAAAAGGGAACCACCTTCTCAGAATCAGCAAACACATGGAGCACTGCCGTAAGGATCAGCCTATATCCGGACAGCTGAAGAATTGAAGTGATTCCAGTCCCGGAGAAACACTGAAGATAGATTGAAGACAGAAGATTTCTTTTGCATGGTTGGAAAAACCATGTATCTTGATTAATAATCCAGTTTTCCCTTAAATTCCTCCTAACACATTGATCATTTCTTGAAACTTCTTGTTCCTATTTTGGAACCTTGATTGATGTCCGAAACTTATTTCAAGATACTGTTTCATATTCGACAAACTTGTTTCAGACCCACAATTCGATATTTGTTTGAAATCTATTATTCGATACCATTTGCACATTCATTTATGACCTTGTTTTCTAGTGATGGCTCCTATTTATAAATTTTGTTCTTTTATCAACTTCGTGTTAATTAAGATTTAATTCCTACTCGAGACTTATTTCGAAACCCTGTTCCTCATTCGAAGTGTTATTTGTGCTTCGTCCTATTTAGGACATTGTTGAGGATACCTTTGAGGGTTTTGAAGATTTCGTTTCTTATTCGAGACTTGTTTCCTCATTCATGACTTTGATTTTCTAGTCGAGAGTTGCTGGTCCACTATTTTTGTTTCGATCTTGTTTCCTATCCAAGATTTTGCTTGTTTTATGGATACTTGTTCTTACTCGTTTATTGATATTCTGTTTGCTAATCGAACTTGTACTATTCAGAATTATTCCTACTTGAAATATCATTCTGAAACCTTGTTTGAACCTTCGCTTCTATTGATGCTTGTTTTGAGATTCTATTTCCCATTCTTGACTTTATTCAAGACTTGTTCTCTATTTACGATTCGCTTGTTTCATGTTTACAATCCAATACCTTGTCTCCTATTAGAACCTGTTTTCTAGTCACTATTCTAAACCTTGTTTTCTCGTTAAGATTTTCTATTTCGAGATTTTATTTCCTAATCACGACCTTGTTGATACTTGATTTTTCACTGTATACCTTATTGGGGAATTCGTTTCAATTCAAGCTTTGTTCGAGATTTCATTCGAGATTTTATTGAAACTTATTTCTAGTACGGAATTTTATTTCTTATTTTTGAAACTTGTCTTCTATCTGATACCTTGCCTCAGTTCGTCCTTCGAGACTCTGTTATCCTTTCGGGATAACGTTCCATATGTAGAATCTTGTTACCATTCCAGATATCAATTGATATTCCGTCATAATTTAAAACTTCGTCCTGTCTGAAATTTTAAATCTCCCTGGCTGTCCTTTTGTACTCACTGATTGGATCTCTTGTCATTATTAGTACCTAATAAACTCATGTATTCTAACAGTCAGGTAACTTCACCATTTCGTAACTTGGACTATTGAAACTCATTTTTAACTCCTTGAAACTCTTTTGAAATTCCTAGGAATAAAGTCGAGAGACTATTCGATGACCTACTATGGCATGACAGTTGCGCGCTGCAGCCATTATCTGGATTATGGAGACTGAGGGTTCACTGCAGCCAGTAGCGCACTGGCGAGGCAGAAACTCTAAGTTGAAGTGATTTCAGACACCCATAGGTTTTCGAGTACTGTCGAGACTTGTCATATTCTTCATACCTTGATCTCTTGGGTTGCTTCATCAACGATTGTTGGAAAATGGATTAGGTTGACAGATTATTCGGTGACATATTGTTATTTGAGTCACGGAGCTGAAGTCCACTGCAGTCAGATACATACTGGCGGGGTAGGGATTCTAAGCAAAGCGATTTCAGATACCAACATGTTCTTGGATATTCTGGAGACTATATTTCCTTTTTATATGATTATTGGGTTTTTTTTTAGAATCACGGATCCTTACAAGTTCATTCTGATTTGATACTGTATCTCCTGAGTATTTGGTACGTTCCTCAAAATCAACCCTTGCTAATTACCTTCTAGTATTGTATCGTTAGATTATTGATTTCCTCAAATTATACATTACCAGATTTTGATTCCATACTACATTTGTGATTTGTCTAAACTCCGATCTAAAGTCATGTCTGTCTGACCATGATTTTCCTATCTTGTTCTAACCCACTTGTGTTAAACTATCAGTTTTGATCGTACTTAATAGTTGTGTCTTCATGATTTTGCTCCTCTAAGTTGTAATTGAAATTCCTTCCACTTCGTGACTATTTGATCCTCGATCTTTGCCAAAGCATGATATCCCAAACTTCTTGTGTATACTTGGACTCAAGGCTCAGAGCGTCATGGATCGACAGAAGCACTAGGCGGACAACAGCAGATGGTCATCAGAGTTTGCAGTTAGAAGCAGAGTGTTCCTGAAGAATCTCGTCGACCAGAGGCACCATTCGTTTTGGCAGAGACAAAAGCTCAGTCCGAGATTCATCGGACCTTTCGATGTGACGGCGCGTATTGGCGAGGTGGCATATCGACTAGCGCTTCCAGCTAGATTGGAGGGAGTGCACGATGTCTTCCACGTATCCCAGCTTCGACGATACATTCCAGACCCGAGCCATGTGGTGGACTATTCTGAGCTGGAGGTGGGCCCGAGATTGACTTACGAGGAGCAGCCAGTAGAGATCTTGGACCGGAGGGAGAAGCGTCTGCGAAACCAGATCATTCCTCTCGTTCGTGTCATGTGGAGACACCACTCTCCGGGGGAGTCCATATGGGAGCGCGAGGACGAGATGCGGGAGCGCTATCCCAACCTGTTTGATTGATTTGATTGTACTTTATCTCTTTTGAAATTCTAATTTCAATAAATAATTAGTGTTTGGATCTTGTGTGATTTACTGAGATTTATTTGGGGTCTTCGAATTTCGAGGACGAAATTTTCCAAGGGAGGGAGATTTGTAACTCCACCTTCCTGAAAATTTAAATTTTTGTATTATATTAAATAAATTAGAATTTATTTAACACCTTAACTATTTGTAATATTTTTTTTTAAAAATATATCATTTAAAACAAGGCTGGGCTATCTCTCTTTTGGGCCATTTCCCTATCAGGCCATTTCCTTGTTGGTTTTCTTCTGTTTAAGTTGGTTTATGATTTCTGCTAAAGCCACATTGTTAACCAATTCAAATTCAAACTAGGAATCGGCCATGTGCCTCTTCTCTAACCGTTTTGGCAGAGGACGGAATTTGATTTTCTGCTCTCCTGTGAGCTTGATCCCCACGCCACCATTGCTTATATAAGCCTTCTTTCCCATCCATTCTCCACACACTGTTCTTCCCTCTTTCTTTCCAATCGAGAATTTTCTTGAACCCTAAATTGGAGAGGTGATCGAGAAGTCGACAACAGCCTGAGCTGCAGTGGATCTTCTTCAATCATCCATCGATTGGCTCATGCTTTCGACTCAGGAATGAATTCCATCCCTGATCATTTTGAAGATTGATCCATTCCTATAATCGACAGATCAACAGTTGAAGAAGGTGAGATATCGAACACAATTTCCTGGATTTGACAATTTATAATTTAGAAGTTTTAATTCGATCTCCTTCTTTTTTTAAGCTGTCGTTTGTTCTCCATTATGGGGAGATCAGGATCTGTTCGATCATTGTCCCCAACCAGTTGATTTTTGGTAATTACGATCACCTTGTCTCAGTACATCAGGATAATAATGATCTACCTAAATTTCAACTGATTCGTTCCTGTATCGATCAGATCTGGAATTGTAGATCGACGACTCTCGTTTGAATCAAGGAAGTTTGTTCAAACTAGGTGAGTATTGTTCAGTAGTTCACTTCCTGGTTACTAAATCCATTTGAGAATTTGATGATTAAGTTTGATTCACTAGTCGTACGTTTCCAAATTTTTGTCCTGCTTTTGATTTCAAATTGTGTCTCTGTCTAGTGTCTTCGATTTGAGTTGCAGAAGGAGTTGCATCGATCTGACACAAGGATTGTGTTTAATCCTGAGCAGAATTGGCCTGAACTGTATCATTCCATCACAGGTATTTTCCTTCATTTCATTTTAATTTCTCGTCGAGTTGGTGTTTTGGTTAGGAGTAATGTTTAAATCAAGTATTGAACCATTAGGCTATTTTATCTTGGTATGACAAAGCTGTGGGTGATTATCCCCTGTTTTGGGATGAAATTTATGAGGAATGACTGATCAGTAGGCAGGGATCACGTATAGATTCATGTTTTTGATTAGGTGTAAATTCAATCCAGGGTTCGAATTGATATCACAATGCTTGATTCGAATCCTTTGAGTAACTGTTGCTTCCCATTAATTTTCTCATCTGTAGATCTAAGAAGAGCTATTCCTAAACTTATTTATGTGTACCTCTTCTTCTAGATTTACTGATGTGAAATTTAACCTGGAGATTCTGATAGCAGACACTCACATTTAGTTATTGTTCCAAATCCTGCAGATTCTTGTGCGTTTCCATTTGTGTTAGCAGTGGAAATCCTTGTAGTATACTGTATTTTGGTTGTGGAGCAATTAGGGCGTGTAAGTTATTAGGAATTTGTAGGAATTACCAGTTAGAGAACTGTACTCTGTTGATGTGGGAGTTAACCTTCATTTCTAATGCTTTAACTGTTATGTGAACTGGGTTTAGGCAATAGGCTGATTTGCTCTAACTGTTATGGGATTTTCTATGACATTAATATGTGATTTCCCATGGCTCTGATATGAGAATTCATATGGCACTAGTATGTGATTTCGTATGACATTGGTATGTGATTTCACATGGCACTAGTATATGAATCTCTATGTGTCACTGATTACATGTGAGAAATCAGTTGAACTGAGAAATCAGTGAGTTACCATTTTGTAGATTGATAACAGTCTTGGAATACAGGATTTATTTCAGTCTTGAGTTACCTTGGTGTTTATATCAATTTGAACTTTGAATTTAATTTGGGACTTTGTTCAGTCCTGTGTTAGACTGGTGTCAGGATTGTCAAGAGGAAATCAGGACATGACACTTGTTTAGTTGTAACCAAGTACCCTGATCAAAGGGGAGGTTGAAATTGAGATAAGTGTTGAATGGTCCTGAGTAGTATAGAAGATTTGAAGTTACATTTTAACCTATGGATTTCAGTGGAACTAGTGAAGAAATAGGAAAACCTGGACTTTGATTTCTCAGTAATCTGAGATGAGAGTTTCATTTCAGAAACTTAAACTCTCAGGAAACTCAGAACCTGAGAAATTCATTCTCAGGAACACTTGACAAGTTGGAGTGCTGTCTCAGGCAAGCCTGAGAGCATTCACAGGAACAAACCTGAAACAATTAGTGTATTTCCTGTGTAATCGGGAATGTATTTCCTGTGAAACCAGGGTATTAACCCAAGAGTTCCTGTATATTTCCAGGGGAAATTCCTGAGTAATACCAGGAATGTAATTTTTGTGTAAACCAGGAATGAAACTAGGGATCAGAGGAATACTTCTCAGGTGAACCTTCCTCCTGAGTTCTCTAATCTTTATTTTGTATAATTCCTGAACTTAAATGTGTAAATTCTTTAGGGTCCTCAATGGTTAAGGTTCCTGTTTAGAACAGTTTAGTAGGACTGTGGTCCTAACTAGATCAATCCCTATTTTTCTAAATTCTCAGTCAAGTTTAGTTTCTTTTCTTAGGAATAATCATGAGGTTTAAAAGAGACTAAGAGGAAATAACCCTAACTGTTATTTTGGCCAAACTAAACTTGTAATGTATCTCTAGGTTAGCAATTTAGAATTAAGGTTATTGTTAGAAGATTTTTCTAGAAGTATTATATTAAGTTGTTGACTTATTTCTTTCTTTATAAATCATTTAGAATTAGCAGTTTATTAACCAACTTGTACACATCATTATTACCACTTACAGGAGGATACTTAGCTCATTTGCCTACTTGTACTTTTCTGGAGCAAGGCAAGTACACTCTACGGTTTTGTACTTTTCATTATATATCCTGTGCTTCCTTGAGTGACACAATTGCAACACGTCATGTGCTTTCTGGTGCTCTTGTTCTCTTGTGCTTATTACTTGTATCTGGGGAGGGGAAATATACTATCTATGTGACCAATCCCAAGTAACAACTCAGGTGTGTTTTAGCTTAGACCCCGCATCGTGCACGCGGGTCCTAAGTCACCATTCATGTGCTTTCAGGTGCTTACCCTAGCCGGTCACATAGTTAGTTATATTTCAAATGCATTACACACATGTTCAGGAGATTTCCTTGTACTTATTTCCTGTGATATCATGTTCTTTCAGGTGCTTACATATCATGTTCATTCATGCTCTTACATTCATGTTCTTTCATGTACTTTACCCTGTTCTTCATGTACTTATTCACCTGTATTTTCCTGTACTTTCCATGTTCCCTTGTACTTCATTTCATGATGTCTTGTTCATTACCTAGAATTGTACTTGCTCCGCTCCTGACTGGATATGTTATGATAGGTGAGATGGAGGCTTTGTGTGACACCTACTATGGACCGGATACTGCCTTCCCTCCTGAGCCAGCTGGAGCTGCCTGTGACCTAGAGGCCGCAGAGGCCTAGTACTTCATTTTAGTTTCCATTTATCTTTCCATGTATTGAGACTAGCAGACTCTTATAGTTGAATTGTAATAAATTCAGATATTGTATCTCTTTTCTGGTTGGGACACATTATATAGTTGCTGTGATTCTATACTTTCATGTTTATCTGGTTAGTTTCCCTAGCTTGGTACAGCTTACTTCATTGTGTCTAACAATGAAGGCTGGGCGTGTCCGACTCGTGTCCGATTATTCGGGAGCGGGTCGTGACAGGGTGGTCGGGGTTGCATGGCCAGGTGGTGTCGGGTTGCATGGTAAGAAAGAGATGTAGGCTGCTGTGGTTTGTTGTAGGAAAAGTTTTGTGGGAATAATGAAGAAAGGAGAGAGAGAGAGAGAATGAGATGTAATAAATGAGAGAGAGAGAAAAAGTTCTCTCCTTAGAGTTAGGGCCGGCCATGATACTAAGGGATTGGGAAAAAGTTAATGTAGGGAAATTGATGGTGAGGATTAATTAGGATGATCAAATGGCTAGGACTAATTTAGAGGGAAATTGTCATTCCAAAAGGAATTAAATAAATAAAAATTTCTCATAAATATAGAAAAATATGTAGAAAGAATAATTAATATTTTTGGGCAAAAAAAATAAGGCGTCATGAGAGAGAAAGAATGAAGCTGGGGTTGGGTTCAGTGGAGCCGGATTGGATCCAAAATCGGACATTAAGCAATAATTGAATTAAAAAATAGGTGTTGATGATCATGGGCAAATAAGTAGCACATGGGGATTCCAATAAATGGAACACAAGTGGCGGACGGGTAGTAGGCTCAATGTGGGCCATGTCCATAGTTGGGGCTGACAGGTTTTGGTCGACAGGGGACCCACAAATCAAGTTGGAAAATGAATGTGACACCGTGGAGTGAAATAAAATCGGGTCACGTGTCGGAAAAGTTGTGCGAATCAAAAGGAGCACAAAATGACGTGTCTGAGTGGGACACGAAGGTCATGGATGACGAGTGTCTCAAGTAGATCATCAATGAGGAGTTGGTTTCAAGAAACTGACTGGTCTTGCGCTCCGAAATTAAAAGTCACGGTAACGTACTAAAAATGATCAAGGAAAAGAGTGGGAAAAATAAATAATAATCAAATGGTCTAATTCGACCAGAAGTTCAGCGAAGCAAAAAGAGTACAAGAAAACAAGTTTGGATGGGACACTATATACCGTCTTGAAGGTAATCCTGTCCACTCCAAAACTCGTGAAGAAGATTTCCAGAGTTGAACATCCCTGATACTCCAAATATCAATGGCACGGGAAAGTACACTTAAAGATAAATAACAGAATAAAATATTTATTGAAATTAAAATCAATCAGAAAATAAATAAAAATAAAAAAAATCAACCCAAAATTCAGGGTGCTCACATCCTACCCACCTTATAAAAATTTCGTCCTCGAAATTAAAATATCCATACTCCCTCTAGGTCAAACCCCCCTCAATCAAAGTCCCAGATTAAAACAAAGCATACCATCAAAAGGACGACATACAGGGTCATGGCATACGGTGGTAGTGTAAGTCTCATCTAGGTATACTAGTCATGCTAACTGAATCGGTCATAGGGTATCAAAACACACAGACAGTCTAGGGTGCTAAACAAAAGTTACAAAAACAACAAACCATCAAAACTGTAAGACAATCTACCATCCTATATGAAAACTGGTACTTATTAAAAAGAAAAGAAAGGTAACTACCAATTATCTAAAATGATACAGAAAAATCAAATTCAAAAGTTAAAGAATTGAAAGTCACTTGCGTGGAAATCCAATCACAATATATATATATATATATATATATATATATATATATATATATATATATATATATATATATATATATATATATATATATAGAATATTAGTCTCGATATGATCTAAGTTGATCAAATTGGAAAAAATCAAGATTGGGCAATATGGAGGACAGTTCAACAAAGTCTGAGAACGAGCATACAAGGATGGAGATTCAGGTCGTAATCAAATTTAAGTCAATTAAGTACAACCCAAGATATAAATATGATAAGAAAAGGTGATCGAAGTCGATTTGGTCGTGATTAAGGAAACCCGGGTTCAATGATATTGAAAACCTTTTTAGAGAAAAACAGAAAAAGATTTCATACGAAGTCAGTAAATCATCTCTCTCTAATACTATCAGTTTATCATTTGCCAAACCATATATTTTTTTTCTTTTTTTTTCTTACAAGTCCCAATATGAAAATCAACCTTCATATGACTATCATCGAAATTTTATAACCTTCAGTCATCTAGACCTTTACCATGATCGCCATAGACAAAAATTTTTTAACTTCCAAAACATTTTCCACGAAACATACCCCTCTTTTTAGGAGTCAACACTTATTCATTTAATCAAATTTCAAATTCCTTCACCTCGTTTTAAATTTAGATCCGAAACCTCTAAATCCAGTTTATGAAATCCTCGAATTTGTTTAAATCAAGTCTCGTATTTAATTTAACTCCAATACCACTATATCACACAAATTTATTCTTGTTTATAAATCAACCTTCATATTTTTTTTTCTTCAACGTTCACCTTCAAATGTTATCCTTTTGAACTTCACAATTTCTCCCAATCATCTAAAATAATTTCTATAACGTAAAATCCTTGTGTTCTCTCTGTCTCTAGTCACCCTCTTAAAATATCTAGTTCAAATTCGCATAATTATTTTATTCAATTAAATTCTCCCTTCCATCTCCAAATTTCTACATAGCCTTGTAATAGTTTCAAAGAATCAATAACAAAGATTTTTAAGTTCTCAAAACTAGGTTGACCTCTGATATCCTCATTAGTTTTTTTTTTGAAATATATCCCTGAATTACTCATAACCAAAATTTTTTGCGATTGTTTCTAAATTGATAACATTTATCACTTGATTCCATTCTAAACCTTTACCACATCTTCCTCTCAATTTTTCGTATTTGACATCCAACATTTTGATTCCTACAAATCATCATATGATAACCAATTACATCTTTTCCGAACTAGATGATTTACGTCACTTTCTCAACATTTCTCAGGCAAAATGAAATGAAGATTCAAGAGTTCTCAAGGTATAGCTGACAGAATTATATACGAGATAGGGAATTGATATAATCAAGACAGGTATATAAGACAAAGAATGATGGCAGTAAAAATATTGGTAGGAAAAGAATGATAAAAGAATCTGTTCTGCTTATATGTTTTAAAAAAAAGGAAACCATTTTGAATTCCAGAACTAAAATATCAATCCCAAGATAAAGTCTAGCAAAATCATCAATTCATTAAGAAAAATTTCATGGTAAGAAGTTACACAAGGTTTATAAAAATAGCTAAAGCTACATCCTAAGTAAACAATGAGAAACAAAACAAAACAAAACAACAATAATTCTTTTTTTTTTGAATGACTGAAACAAAAGTAGTAAAAACATGTTCAAAATATTTAAGGTACAATCTGATAATCATATGCGTCTATACAAAATCATGGTACTCTAAATCCTCATCATACTAGTAAGCAAGGCTACGATAATCACAGAGCCCTTGACTTATGCACATATCTCTAGAATCATGGTATTTAACATTTTCGCGGTGCCGCTAGCTTGGCTGCGAAAACCTTAAATTCCAACACCCGAGAAATATATCCAGAGTCAGACTATATGTCCTCACCATGCTGGCTAATGTGACTATAGAAGACAAGATTTCCATAACTTAGATGACCTAGCCCATATAATTTCATCTTGCCAAAAATTAAATTAAATCAACAATGAATACCGAAAAGAAAAATATCAAATTTATCAACGAACATCAAAATTCAAAAATGAACAAAATCCTTCAAATCATATAACTATAAACTCGGATGCTACTGCTAACATCAAGATTCAAAATTCCACAATCTTCATCAAAATCAATAAATATAAACTCAAATTCGATAATAATCCATCAAAATCAAATTCAACAACAGAAAGTAAAGATAAATCAAATCAAGGAAAAAGAGAGTTTTTAAATCGAAATTAAAATAAGATTCTCAAGGGTCGTCCCAGGAATCTTTCAAGGGTTCCTAACTGTGATTGAGTACCTTCAAAATATATCCTAATCCTACTGCAGGCTGTAGTGGTACTCTAGTTCGAATACCACTACATAAACTCGACCTGCATGGGCCACCACTAAAAACGTGTCACGACCCGCGCCCTAGAGTTAGGGCATGAGAACGTAACAACGCCCAGCCTACGCCGCAGTGTCGGCGGTAGAACGCTGTCCTAGGTCTCAATGCATCTAACAGTATAAGACTAAACAGTTTATACTCCCCGAATGGGGGTGACATAGCAGATACAGACTCAATCACATCTAAGGTAGAGCATGATAAGGATAGATAAAACATAAAATCCAAAAGAGATACAGGAGATAGAATTCTAAGTGTCTAAGATACATAATCCCAGAAATATATCTCAAAACTCAAATACAGATACAGTAATCCATAAAGTAAATACAACTCCAGACAAAATAAAATAACTACCTAAACAACCTCTAATGTGTCTCCTCTAGGCTAGCAGGCAATCCCAGGCTATCTGTAAAATTTATCAACAGGTCCAGTCAGGACAGGAGCGAGCACAATACATCTCAACAGTTCATAGCAGGTTAGAAAATATATTCATGCAATAAAGTAAGATACAAGTACTGAAAGAAGTGCAGTATATAAACAGAGAGAGAAAGCTGTAATAGAAATATCTACTATAAATAAAGAACTAACATGTGGCTAGTGAGTCAAAGTACAATATAGACATGTAAATGGCATAGGAGATTCTGATAAGACACTATGGAAGAGATTCTGATAAGATACTACTTGGGTATTATTCACATGTCCATTTCTACTCTCCCGTACCCCCAATCAATACACAAGGATCCAGCCAGGTTATGTTATATGATGCTATGTAACAGCCCCCGAAGGGTGGTAGACCCCGAAGGTGGTAGACCCCGAAGGTGATAGACCCCGAAGGTGATAGAACCCGAAGGTGATAGACCCCGAAGGTGATACATAGTAGTCCCATAAATGGGATAAGGATTCTAGGAAGACTCTACGATCATAAGAGTATATGTCGTAAGTGATCAAAGAACCAATGAAGCATATGATACGCCATGTAAGTGAAACGTACAGAACATGTAGTACCTGATGCTCCCTAAGGATAATATCTCAAGAAGGGATCCATATAGTACCAATCCGGGTGACCATCGTGACAGTACAAGTAAAGTAATCTACTGCAGAAAATAATTCTAAGCAGGATATGAAATAATCAGAGAATGTACTCGCCTCGATAACCTGAATAGATGATAAGTATAGGGGGGTCCCACTGAAGCCACAGAGTCCTATTTAAAGCAACACAGGTTACAAGGTGTTCAAGTTGTAATAAATGAATCTCTATAATCAATCTACATTATTCTAGGTTCTTCTAAGTCAAAACAATTCTAGGTCGACTCCGGTCAATAATCTAGTCAAACTAGGTCAAGTGTTGACTTACAGTTGACTTTGGGTCAATCGGTCAACTCTGGTCAAACAGGGTTAATTCTAGTCTAATATAAAGTGTACTTCGTTATTTGTACGTCGAAACTTACGACACGCAAATCGAGATAAGAAGATTTTTGGTAAGGTTGATAATCTTATTATAGTGATCCACGTTTCCAACTTGTCAATTTCAGCGATGTGAGATCACTAGAATTGGCTGATCTCAGTATCGTTGTACTAATCCCGAAATACGAACATTATATGAATTAATTATTAATTAATTATAAAAAGGTTAAACTCAGAGAAATTATCAACAAACATTGTCGAACGATGAAATAAACATCGCCAACGTGTCCAGAATGGTCAAATTAGCTAGGATAGCCTACCCAACGGTCCAATTTGGATACAAGGGCAAAAAGTAATTTCGGATCAAAACGGTGTCCGTGTCGGAGCCGTTTTGCACCAAAAAATGTGCAAGGAAACAAGTCTACAAAATATAACAAATTATATGTCCACGAAACCAGAATGTCGATACGAACCCAACGGTATCTCCAGAATTGGATTTCGTTGACCCGATCTCAATTTGGCCCGTTGACCAGAACTTAGAATTCCGGTTTGCACGGAAATGCGTGCCAGAGCCAAAGTTCTCAAAACTCAGCAAACTACCTGTCAACGAGTCCAGAATGATGATACGAACTCAACGGTATCTCCGGAATTGGATTTCGATGAGCCGATCTCAAAATGACTCGTTGACCCGGATATGGGTATTCGACTTGCACCGAAATGCGTGCCGGATCCAATGTCCACCAAAACCTAGCAAATTATATGTCAACGAGTCCAGAATGATGATACGAACTCAACGGTATATCCGGAATTGGATTTCGATGAGCCGGCGTCAAAAAGTCCCGTTGACCCAGAAAGTGGGACCCGCTTTGTACCGAAATGCGTGCCCGGGCCCACGTTCTCCAAATCTAACAAATTTTAAATGAAAACATGCCAGAACGACGCCACGAGTCTACTGGTGGTGTCAGAAATGAAATCTGGAGTCCCGTGTTCAAAAATAAAATTTTACAAGTTGGAAATTACGAATTCGGACGGCCAACTTTGGCGTCGAATTCAACCAATCAAACAAGCTCACAATGAAACAAAACTGGAGGGGTAGTAAGAGGGTTATACCAGCTTCGCACCGGAACTAGTAGCATGCCAAACGGAGCTGCGGTAGAGTAGATACATGCTGACGAAGTTGGCCCCGCGAAACTGTCCAAATTTAATACAATTTAAACGGTCAACTTGGTGGCCGATTTTCATGTAGCAAACGATAAAATTAACGGACGAAAATTGACAGGGATGAAGGTGGATATACCGAGATTGCGACGGAGAGAAGAAGTCGACGATCCAACGGTCGGATCTTCGAGAAAATATGCATGAAGTTGCTGTGATGGAGCGCCAAAACGAACTCGACTTCGCGCGCGTCACGGCGGGAATTCGTGCGAAATGCACGAATCGCCTATAGGTCGCGTCGGACAGCGAGCTGGCGGACCCAGGGGGGTCGCTGGAGTTCGCCCAGCCTGAGGGGGCACGGCCACGACGACCACGTCGCCGGCGGCGGTGGCGTCCATGCCCGTACGCGCGCGCGCTGCTGTGCACTGTGCGCGCGCGGCGGCGCTGCGTGGTCGGCCGGCGACGCACGGGGGCGGCGGAGCACCGTGGCTGGTCGGGCTGGAGGTGGTGTAGGCAGTGGTGGCGGCGGTTTGGTGTTGGAGGTGGTGGCGGTTTGTGTGGTTTGGTTGAGGAGGAGTGAAGGAGGAGGAAGAAGGAGAGTTGTAGGAGGAGGAGATGAATGGTGGAAGAGCTGGTGGTGGCGCGACGGCCGACGGCCAGGAGGGGGTGGCCGAAGGCTAGCTTGGCCAGGGAGGAGGGTGGTCGGGCATGGTGAAGGCTATGGGAGGATGATGATGGAGATGATGGTGATGATGGTTGATGATCCATGGGAGGAGGAGGAGGAAATCACTATGAGGAGGAGATGGAGAGGTGGTTGTGGCCGACGGCCAAGGGAGGAGGGTGGTCGGGGTTGCATGGCCAGGTGGTGTCGGGTTGCATGGTGAGGAAGAGATGTAGGCTGCTGTGGTTTATTGTAGGAAAAGTTTTGTAGGAATAATGAAGAAAGGAGAGAGAGAGAATGAGATGTAATAAATGAGAGAGAGAGAGAGAAAAAGTTCTCTCCTTAGAGTTAGGGTCGGCCATGATACTAAGGGATTGGAAAAAAGTTAATGTAGGGAAATTGATTGTGAGGATTAATTAGGATGATCAAATGGCTAGGACTAATTTAGAGGGAAATTGTCATTCCAAAAGGAATTAAATAAATAGAAATTTCCAATAAATATAGAAAAATATGTAGAAAGAATAATTAATATTTTTGGGCAAGAAAAATGAGGGCGTCATGAGAGAGGAAGAATGAAGCTGGGGTTGGGTTCAGTGGAGCCGGATTAGATCCAAAACTGGACATTAAGCAATAATTGAATTAAAAAATAGGTGTTGATGATCATGGGCAAATAAGTAGCACATGGGGATTCCAATAAATGGGACACAAGTGGCGAACGGATAGTAGGCTCAATGTGGGCCATGTCCATAGTTGGGGCTGACAGGTTTTGGTCGACAGGAGACCCACAAATCAAGTTGGAAAATGAATGTGACACCGTGGAGTGAAATAAAATCGGGTCACGTGTCGGGAAAGTTGTGCGAATCAAAAGGAGCACAAAATGACGTGTCTGAGTGGGACACGAAGGTCATGGGTGACGAGCGTCTCAAGTAGATCATCAATGAGGAGTTGGTTTCAAGAAACTGACTGGTCTTGCGCTCCCAAATTAAAAGTCACGGTAACGTGCTAAAAATGATCAAGGAAAAGAGTGGGAAAAATAAATAATAATCAAATGGTCTAATTCGACCAGAAGTTCAGCGAAGCAAAAAGAGTACAAGGGAACAAGTTTGGATGGGACACTATATACCGTCATGAAGGTAATCCTGTCCACTCCAAAACTCGTGAAGAAGATTTCCAGAGTTGAACATCCCTGATACTCCAAATATCAATGGCACGGGAAAGTACACTTAAAGATAAATAACAGAATAAAATATTTATTGAAATTAAAATCAATCAGAAAATAAATAAATAAATAAAAATCAACCCGAAATTCAGGGTGCTCACAGCTTGGCATAGCATAATTGTCCCATAAGTCTCAATGCACGTTTCCATGTTGCAAGGCTTGGCATAGCTTTTGCTCGGCCGTACCATTCTACGACTTGATATAGCCACGTGTTCCTACGGTCTCAATGCTTGTCATATAGAATATGACTTAGGCGATAGTGTCGCACAGAACACAAGTTGGTTTAAGGCACGAGACACGGTTGGTCCAATAAAAAGTAAGCCATGGCCAATGGCACTTCAAAAAGAACACGACTTGTTCGAATTGAATATGAGGGCTATCAAAATTGTCGTTCCTGAGTTAAGTCAGGAAAAGAGTATGGCAAAACTGAAAGTCGAAATGATATGGTAACACCGAAAAATATGTCGGGACTGTAGGTCAGTCACCAAGGTGAAACGATGTCGGGACTATAGGTCAGTCACCGAGGCAATCCCTGGTTTGGGCTCTGCAAAGAAGTACGAGAAGTAAAGAAGTGAGACAAAGGAAGTAAGTTGTGACGGTTAGACCATACATTTATATTGAGTCTAGAAGTTCTCGTAGGTACTTGTCATGGACAACTTGTGCATAAGATTTCGTGCCCTTGATTCGGTAGCCTGGGGCCACACGATCGTATCATCCTAGGAGGAAAGCAAGGTATTTGGGCAAGAACACATCGCGATGATTCGATGAATTGAGCAGGGCAAGCTACCTTGGCTATAAGGGTCTCTTCTGCACCACTTACATGTCCACGATGGCTTGAATTGCCATTGACCTTTTATATAGATAAGTTGGTGTGCTGAGTGGCAATTCACATGCATGGTGTCGGTCGAATCAAAGAAAGTGCAAGCACGACACGAATTGAGTCAAGAAGGTAGGAACGGTTGCAACACCATTATGGAGCCTAATATTTGGCTAAGTAAAGATACGTGCTTCAGCACGAGATGCGGCGTCGAGTATTGAGTCTTTTACTCAGAATTACGCAAGTTAGGATTTGAGTCATTTCGAATTAAGTCAAGCAGGGCCGTAAGACAAGTTTGGTTAAGTCATATTGAGTTGTGAGTCACGGCCTCGATGCTGAAGTACGAACAAAGTTTATGGCACGACCATGTTGTTACGTCTCAAAGTATGGACTGAAAGGCTAGTGTCACGACCCACACCCTAGAGTAAGGACACGAGAAGTGGGTACGTCCAGCCTACGTCGCAGTATCGACGGTAGAACGCTGTCCTAGGTCACAACATCTAACAATATAATGCTAAGCAGTTTATACTCCCCGAATGGGGGTGACATAGCAGAATGTAAACTCAATCACATCTAAGGTAAACCATAATGGAAGATAGATAAAATATGAAATCCAAAAGAGATACAGCAGATAGAAGTCTAAGTGTCTAAGATACACAAACCCAGAAATACACCTCAAAGCTCAAATACAGTAATCCATAAATACAACTCAAGACAACTGAAAATAAGCTATAAGCAAAACCCTAGCTATCTATACAACCTCTACTGTGTCTTCTCTAGGCTAGCAGGCAACCTCCAGGCTATCTGTAAAATTTATCAACAGGTCCAGTCAGGACAGGAGCGAGCACAATACATCTCAACAGTTCGTAGCAGGTTAGAAAATGTAATCATGCAGTAAAGTAAGATACATGAACTGAAGAAATACAGTATGTAAACAGAGAGAGAACTGTAATAGAAATATCTACTATACGTAGAGAACTAACAGTGGCTAGTGAGTCAGAGTACAATATAGACATGTAAATGGCATAGGATGATTCTGATGCTACACTATGGAATGATTCTGATGCTATACTACTTAGATATTATTCACATGTCTACTTCTACTCCCCCGTACCCCCAATCAATACACAAGGATCCAACCAGGTTATGTTATGATTCCATGCAATGGCCCCCGAAGGGTGATACATGGATGTCCCATAAATGGCGATTCTAGGAAACCCAATAAATGGGATAAGGATTCAAGGAAGACTCTGTGATCATGAGAGTACATGTCACAAGTGATCAATGAACCATGGAGCATAGTGATACGCCATGTAAGTGAAACGCACAGAACATGAAGTACCCGATGCTCCCTGAAGGGATAACATCTCAAGAAGGGATCCATATAGTACTAATCCGTGTGACCAACGTGACAGTATCAAGTAAAGTAATTTAAAGCAGAAAAATAATTCTAAGCAGGATATGAAATGATCAGAGAATGTACTCGCCTGATAACCTGAACAGCTGATAGGTATAGGGGTCCAACTGAAGCCACAAAGTCCTATTTAAAGCAACACAGGTTACAAGGTGTTCAAGTTGTAATAAATGAATCTCTACAAGCAATCTATATTATCCTAGGTTCTTCTAAGTCAAAACAACTCTAGGTCAACTCCCGTCAACAATCTAGTCAAACTAGGTCAAGTGTTGACTTACAGTTGACTTTTGGTCAACTGGTCAACTCTGGTCAAACAGGGTTAATTCTAATCTAATTATTAAAGATATAAAGTGTACTTCGTTATTCGTACGTCGAAACTTACGACACACAAATCGAGATAAGATGATTAACGGTAAAGTTAATAATCTTATTATAGTGATCCATGTGTCCGCCTTGCCAATTTTAGCGATGTGAGATCACTGGAATTGACCAATCTCAGTTTCGTTGTATTAATCCCGAAATACGAACATTATAAGAATTAATTATTAATTATTTATAAAAATGTTAAACTCAGAAAAATTATCAACAAACATTGTCGGACGATGAAATAAACATCGCCAACGTGTCCAGAATGGTCAAATTAGCTAGGATAGCCTACCCATCGGTCCAATTTGGACACAAGGGCAAAAAAGTAATTTCGGGTCAAAAACGGTATCCGTATTGGAGCCATTTTGCACCGAAAAATATGCAAAAAATAGTCTACAAAATATAACAAATTATATGTCCATGAAACCAGAATGATGATACGAACCCAACGGTATATCCGGAATTGGATTCCGTTGACCCGATCTCAATTTGGTCCGTTGACCAGAACTTGGAATTCCGGTTTGCACGAAAATGCGTGCCGGAGCCAATGTTCTCAAAACTCAGCAAACTACATGTCAACGAGTCCAGAATGACGATACGAACTCAACGGTATATCCAAAATTGGATTCCGATGAGCCGGCATCAAAAAGTCCCGTTGACCCGGACTGTGGGACCCACTTTGCACCGAAATATGTGCTAGGGCCCACATCCTCCAAATCTAACAAATTTTATATGAAAACATGCCACAACGACGCCACGAGTCTACTGGTGGTGTCAGAAATGAAATCTGGAGTCCCGTGTTCAAAAATAGAATTATACAAGTTGGAAATTACGAATTCGGACGGCCAACTTTGGCGTCGAATTCAACCAATCAAACAAGCTCACAATGAAACGAAACTGGAGGGGTAGTAAGAGGGTTATACCAGCTTCGCACAGGAACTAGTAGCACGCCAAATGGAGCTGCGGTGGAGGAGGTACAAGCTGACGAACTTGGCTCCGTGAAACTGTCTAAATTTTATACAATTTAAACGGTCAATTTGGTGGCCGATTATGATGTATCAAACGGTAAAATTAACGGACGAAAATTGACAGGATTGAAGGTGGATATACCGAGATTATGACGAGCGAAGAAATCGCCGATCCAACTTTTGGATTTCTGGAAAAACGCTCGCGAAGTTGCTGCGACGGAACGCGAATTATGGATCGATCCCGCGCGCGTCACGACGGAACTTCGTACGAAACGTACGAATCGCCTCGACGGCGCGTCCTGGAGGACGGTGGCCGCCATGGGAGTGCTCTCCGGGGGGGGGGGTGCACGTGCATGGGGGTCGCCGGAGGCACGGCGGCCGGCGGCGGCGCGCGGCCAGCGCTGCTGCTGCTGCCGCTGCTGCTGTTCAGCGTCACACGGCGGCGCGCGGCCTTGCCTGGCCCGACGACGGCATGGGCGGCGCGGCCACGGCGAGCTACCGGACGGCGGAGGTGGCAGTTGTTGAATGGTGGTCACGGTGGTGGGATGATGGAGGTGGTGGTTGGTTGTGGTGATGGAGGTGGCGGTTGGATGAAGATGAAGAGGAGGGAAGCTGGTGGTTGCCGACGGCTAGGGGGGATCGACGGCGTCGGCCATGCCGGAGGGAGGTCGGGCTCGGGCGTGGGAGGAGCTCGGCTGTGGAGGGAGTGAGCTGTTGTGTTAAAAAATATGTGGGAAAAATTAAGAAAGGAAGAGAGAGATAATAAATTGTGTGTGATAAAGGGGGAAAAGAGAAAATAGGCTATCCCTAGAATTTAGGGCCGGCCAGTTAATGAAAGGGTGGGGAAAAAAGTTTGCATGTAGGAATTAATGGATAGGATTAATAGAAGAATTCAAGGGCTAGGATTAATATATAGGAAAATAGGTTATTCCTATGGGGATTTTAAAAACGGAATTTTCTATCGAATATTAAAATAGGTAAACAGGGTTTTTAATATTATTTTTGGACGAGGAAAGTGAGGGTGTCACGATGGAGGGTAGCACGAAGCTGGGCTGGACTTGGTGGAGCCGGATTGGGTCAAAATCAGATTTAATATCATAAATAAATTAATTTAGACATTTATGATCATGGGTGAATAAGTAGCACGTGGGGATTCCAATAAATGGGACACAAGTATCATACGGGTAGTAGGCTCAATGTGGGCCATGTCTATATTTGGGACTGATAGGTTTTGATCGACATGGTACCCAAAAATCAAGTTGGAAAATGAATGTGACACCGTGGGGTAAAATAAAATCGGGTCACGTGTCAGGAAAGTTGTGTGAAGCAAATGGAGCACAAAATGGTGTGTCTGAGTGGGACACGAAGGTCATAGGTGAAGAGCGTCTCGAGTAGATCATGCATGATGAGTTGGTTTCAAGAAAATGACTGGTCTGGTGCTCCCAATTCAAAAGTCATGGTAACGTGCTAATAATGATCAAGGAAAAGAGTGGGAAAATTAATTAATGATCAAATGGTTTAAATCGACCCGAAGTTGTGCGAAGCAGAAGGAATACAAGGGAATAAGTTTGAGTGGGACACTATGTACCAAAATAAAGGTAATCCCGTCCGCTACAAAACTCATGAAGAAGGTTTCCAGAGATGAACATCCCTGACACTCCAAATATCAAAGGCACGGAAAAGTACACTTAAAAGTAATAAGCAGAATAATTATTTATTGAAACTAAATCAATCAAAAAAATAAAAAAAATCAACCCAAAATTTAGGGTGCTCACAGCAAGCATGAGTCGATACGTTGATGTTGCTGGCACACGAATGGTTTAAAAACACGATAAGCAAGTTATTGGTGCAATGGAACGATAATGGTCTAGAGACAAAAAATAGCCAGGCGTTCATATCCTAAAACTAATTCTAAGACAAGATTAGAAAGACAATCGAAAGAATATGTTGCACAAACTAAATGAACTTGTTGGTTTTGTATGGGTGGTCGAGAAGCTCACATCACTAGTACGGTTGTGTACTGACACCCACAAAGTTTTCATATACAGGTACAGATAGAAGATCGTTTATCATGGAGCTCGTTTGGATGCGTCGAGGTACGGAGTTCCTTGACGTTTTGAGGCATGCGACCGTACGGAGTCGGAACTTATATGAGACATAATATATAGAGATCACTTATCCGAAGCATCCGCTGGCTCGTCAAATTGTATTGAGAGATGAGAGAGAGAGCAGAGTAATTATAATCAAAGAAAAAAGTGAGCTTGAGTGACTGTAATCTTGGCTTTGTACCTTTGTAATTTATTTTAATATTAATAAAAGACTAGATTTTGTTTTTGTACTCATGTTGTCATGTTATTTAACTTTTTTGCTTGAGACTTCCGTATGACGATCTCGTTGCAAGCTATTGTAATCAGCCGTTATAGAACCCTCATTACGTGAGATCAACCTAGGTCACGTGGTATCACACCTTAGCAAGGATGATCGCTCCTCCGGAAGCAGGGCATGCCATAATGGTATCAGAGCACGACTTTACTTCCTAGGACTCTCGATTGAATTCTTTAACTCTGATGTTGTTTCTGCAATTGATATCATTGGTGCGCTCTCTCTTAATATTCATTGAGATTTTCTATACAATAAGTCTATATATTTTGAAAAATCTTACGAGAGGAAATTTGATTGAACAAAAATAATTTCACGTAATTCACGGTTGGCTAAGTTGGCCAGGACATATACACCAAGAATTGCATCGACCATACCAAAGTCGTTTGCGGATGTGTCAAACAAGAATGAGTTAGACTCGATTCATAAAAGTGTTGGGTAGTTGTGATAGAGCTGCTATCGAACGAAGATATAGTCAATACGATATATATGGAACGTGCTTGGATTTTGAGGAATGGTTCTAGCAGAAATTTGAAGTAGTCGATTGTGATTCAAAACTTGTTTCGAAGATTTGTCGAATGACTTCATCCTTGAGTGATGTATGGGATAGCCTTGGGTATGTCGATCGATTGAGGATGCGGGGGTGCCAATGAGTCTATCAGCAAGCGTCACCTTATGAAAAGCCTTAGATTGAGTATCATTAATTAAGTTATAATCTTAAAAATTTTGACGAGTTGATTTGAACGAACTAGAAACGGCACACATGGGATTTGGATTACGCAAGTATGAAATACGAAAATAATTGAGTAGGTAAATTGAATCGATAAAAAGTTAATGTGTAATGAACGAATGACTTAGTCGAGGAATCGATACGAATCGCATACAAAATGTTAGCACGATTGGACGTTAACGTGCATGAAGATGATTCGAATGTCCGAGAACGACTCTAAGAATTTAGGATAGTTGTTCCTCGCTGACTTAAGTTAGCCTAGAACGATACAATTTGAGAAATATATTGCATGAGTTAAGATAGGCGGATGGATATACATGATTTTTGAGTTTGAACGAATTAATAATGTAACTAGTTCGGGGGATAATGATCAAACTTTATCTTGAATGTTGAGGAGATGATGGTATATGCAATTTGGATGGTAGCATCAGTTGCATGACCCGGAGTTCATCGCAGAGAAAGATCCTCGGGTTATGTATATCATCGATGGTATTGAGATGTATCCAAGATCGATGGGCGATAATCCGGGGGTAATCTGATTCAAGGAATGATGATCGTGTAAAATATTATTGTTTCGATGGATGTTATACTTGAAATTTTGATAGAAATGAATGTTTGGATGACAATGAAATTATTTTGATTACTTCAATGATAACCACGACGTTGACATTCTTGTCTTATATGAGTCCAACTCCAGCCTCACACATGTGTCATACTGGATTAAGTCGATCATTCTGCGGGAGCGCTGGCATGGTGATTCATGTCCAGCGCGAATGATCGAACTTGCGGGAGATCATGGCATGGCAATTGGATTGTTTTGACTTGTGATTTAATGCGAAGGTAAATTCGAGGATTTTTGGGACTTGTGATTGACGATAAAGTAAGTTTAAGGATTGGGTAGACACAATGTGCATGTCGAGAATGAATTAGTCCATAATCAAAGCAAGAGTTACGTCCCGAGAAGGACGATTATCTTACGGGAGCATTGGCATGGTAATTTCATGTCAAGCATGGATAATCGGACTTATGGGAGATTGGGATGTGACATATTGTTATGCGAGACGACCTTGCGATCGAATACGTAAATTGTGTTAAACGGCTTAGGGAATATGGTATAAAAATTATGGTTTGATGACAAATCATATCGTGGTGTCATTGACTTGGACATGACGGATAGGTGGATTATATGAAACATTTTTGAAGAGATAGACTACGTGAATTGCTAGTTTGGACATTTGATAGTGATATGAAGAAGTATTGTTTGAGAGGACTTACCGTAGGATGGCTTTGCTGCATGACTCGGACCCCTTGGCTAAACGATGCGAGTGCGAATAGAAAAAAACTATGCTCGAAGTTTAGAAATCGGAGTGATGCAAGCTTGGGTAGAAAACCTCATACTATCAACTTTGGTTTGACCTTAGGATTGGGGTCAGTGTTGATATTATTGTTTGGGAACGGTGATTCCAATACTGAGAGTTGACTTTGGCCTGGAAAGATGGCCTAGCAGTTAAGCAGACATCCATGTACGGAGAGATAAAAATTGTGCGGTCGACCCTAGTGAGAGATGCCAAAGTATTCTTGGAAAATCTTGAAGATTGATAGGATTGGATATTAGTATTGACGGATAGAATGATTCAACTACATAGAAATACCACTCACGAAGCTTGTTTGAAATGCATATCTTTTAGCGGACGCCTTGAATATGTGCACGATATGACTCGAGTGGTAATGGAGGATTCTCTATTACGAGGCTTGGCTAAAATGAATGTATTTTGGGGACGTCTAAAATATGTACACGATCCAACTAAGTGATACATTAAATTCAAGTGGGACTAAAGGAACGAGACGGTATCGAAGATTTTGGGATATATTTGTTCAGGTTGAAAAATAAATAAGGCACGATCGTGGCTCGAATGGAGGAAACGCATAGGCAAAGGGGGTGCGAGAATCATTGGATTGATCCATATTTATTCCTAATCCTTTCCTAGCTAGGAAACCCCTCACTTATATAAAGGGAGGCTTCACTTTGTCTTTCTCACAAATTCTATCAATACCACAAAACATCTCATCGTGTTGTGCAGTGTGTCTATGTCCATCACCATCCCTTGCACTATTTTCTTTTTCTTTTTACATCTATAATTTCTTTCTCGTGTCCACATACCGGACACGGACTTGACCCATAGTCGGTATTTCGCAGGACATAATTCTCAAATCCCTAGAAACCCCTAATCCCCAAATCCTAAATCTACCCTAACCCTAACCCTAATCCTAATCCTAATCCTAAATCCTAATCCTAATCTGGCCCGGCCATGGTCTCCGGCCAATGGCACCCCCTGCAGCCTCTATCCCCCATCCTTTCGACTGGCGATGACCGAAGTGTACCCGATTCCAATTGCTGCCTCCTCAGCGATCCCTCGTCCATCGACCTCGTACGAGCCGACCCACCACCCGACTGGATCCCCTTTGTCGTGTCGAGGCCGGCCCCCGCTTACACTATCGCCTCCAGCGTATGAACCTCTACGAGATTAGCACCGACCGTCGAGGCCCGGCCACCGTGCACGCGCATCCCCATTTCCTCGCCACTGGCCAGTGCCGTACGACCGTCCGTACTTATCCGTTGACTCCGGCAGCCCGACCCGCAGAGCAACACCTCTCCTTGACGAGCCCTTCCTTTTCCTCCGTGTCTGTTTCCTTCATCTCTTGAACCTCTCTCGCCTTGCTCTCGACTTCTCATCCTCTTTCGCTCATCCTCTTCTCTTTCTTCTTTCGTACTCTCTAACTGCCCTCTCTCTCTTTCCTTTGAGGTTATAAAAATGTGTCCTTGCTGTTGTTGTTTCTGGAAGAAGAAAAGATTCTTCTCTCGCTCTCTAATGTTTTCTCTCCATCCATTCTTTTCCCTCTTTCCAATGACAGCAACAACAATTGTCCGTTCTTTTTTTTCTAATTATTTTTTGTATTTTATCTAATATCAATATAAAAGTATAGTATTATATATATATCTACTGTTTCATAAAATAGATATATAGGGTAAATATTTTCAAAAAATTATTTATAAAATTTATAATTTGGATTATACCTTATTTCTATATTTTAAATTGGTTTGAGACTCTACAATATATTATTTTGCATTATTTTAAATATGTGATTTTTGACCAAAAGTATTGTTGAATTTTCTAAATTATAGTTTGACCTAAAAACATGTTTTTCTATATTTTAAGTATCTATCAAAAAATTATTTTGATCAATAAGAATATAGTTTTTAAAGCTTATATATAATTTCCAAATATTATAGATATTTTTCAAAATAGTTAAATATTGATTTATACCAAAATTGCTTTGATTACCAAATCTTGTCCTTGGCTAGTCATGTTCCTATCTTCTTACAAATCTCAAACTTTCTTATATCGTCCCTAGCCAATCGGACCGTTCTGGATCCAATGACACGGTCCGTCCCATTGGTTGAGATCATCTTACTTACTTTTGGCTCTACGACTATTTTGTGCTAACACAATCATACGCGCATCAACTGCAACCAAATCAAGGTAAGTTTTACTATGACATTATATTACCTTTATTTTGTACTGCATGTATCTTTATATCTTTTTCTCACTTTTACATCTTTATTTCATGTAGTCACTATTCTTGATTGATCATTATTACTGCTTGTACACGAGAGTTAGATTTGTTATAGAATGTACATGTTTATGCCTAACTTCTAGTTTATCATGTTATTAATGTTAATCGTATTGCATATGTACTTGTGAGATAGTCGGGTAAGAGAATACAATTTGTAGACATGTGGTACCCAGTGTAGCCCAGAGTTTATTCGGTTAGGGGACCATCTGATAGTGTTTATTCAGTTATTACACCTCACGTGTTGACTGTCCGATTCCTAACCTAACCACGTATTGAATATTGGTATTCTAAAACACACAGTATACGTGACCTCTTGTTGCTATATTGTTCATTCATTTCTTTTCAATCGAGTCGACTGTCATGTTGTCATTATGTTGTAGCTAAACTCTTTTGTGTCATGCATATAGTTCATTTATTATTATTGTTTCCTTCATGCATGTATATTGTATTGTGTAGTGTGATGTTATGGTGAACTTGTTCCAATCTTGACTAGATATTTTTTTTCAGTTGACGGATTCTTGATGACTTGCTCTCTTGCTTTGGATTTCTTCGGGTGGAGCTAGACATATCTTGGAGGCCAGACATAGATTCTAGTTGGATTAGATAGTTCTTGTATTTAATATTTAGCAGATTTTTGTATTATTGGAATTGTAAATAAAATAACTATTGTGAATGAGCAATTAGATTTGTTTGCTGTATTGAGATTGGCATTGAGACCTAGACATCGTACTACCGCCGATACCATGACATAGGCTGGGCTTGGATACACATTCATATCCCGAAAAGTGGGTATGGGTCATGATAGTTATTCGGTGTAAAAAAATAAATAAGGCACGATCGTGGCTCGAATTGAGGAAACGCATAGGATAAGTGTGTGTGAGAATCATTGGATGTTGAATTAAGTGATAAGTTGATGAGTGTGAACTCAGTAAGTTTTGAAGACAAAACTTTTTCTGAGTGGTGTATAATGTGATGCCCCATCCCGCTCAGCTCAATCGAAGGAATGAAATGGCCAACGACGTTTAGACCTAGCTATGCAATGACCTGCTCGAAGTCCTGCTCAGTCGAGGCAACTCCTCGCTCACGTGGGTGGCTTTGGTGAACTTGCCTCAGCTTGGCCATCACACTAATAAAACGAAAGTTTTTAACTGCACAAGTAGGCTTGATAATAAAAGAGACAAATCCACATAGCTAAAAGAATAATTCCAAGTTGGGTCGATTTGAGTTAGAATATGGAAAGGTCCCACGATCGTCTTAGAATTATGTACGATGTGCTTTCAAATTGACACTCTGTCCTTTGTCCCGTGGCTTGGGAGAAGGAAAAGATGTTTATGTTGTGACAAGGCTATGGACTTAGCATAGCTATAGGTGCCGCACGACATAAATGCTTGGTAAATAATGCACCGTCCCACCGTCCAATGCTTGGCATAGCATAATTGTCCCACAAGTCTCAATACAGGTTTCCATGTTGTAAGGATTGGCATAGCCCTTGCTCGATCCCATGATTCTATGGCTTGATGTAGCCATATGTTCCCACGGTCTCAAGGCTCGTCATATAGAATATGACTTGGGCGATAGTGTCACACAGAACACAAATCGTTTTAAGGCACGAGACACGGTTGGTCTAATAAAATGTAAGCCATGGCCTATGTCACTTTAAAAAGAACACGATATGTTGGAATTGAGCATGAGGGCTACAAAATTGGTCGTTCATGAGTTAAGTCAGAAAAAGGGTATGGTAACACTGAAAGTCAAAATGATATGGTAACACTAAAATATATGTCAGGATTATAGGTCAGTCAACGAGGAGAAAAGATGTCGGGACTGTAGGTCAGTTGCCGAGGCAATCCCTGGTTTGGGCTCTACAAGGAAGTAAGAGAAGTAAATAAGTGAGATAAAGGAAGTAAGTTATGACGATTAGGCCATGCATTTATGTTGAGTCTAGAAGATCTCGTATGTGCGTGATCATAGACAACTTATGCACGAGAATTTGTGCCCTCGATTTGGTAGCCTGGGGCCACATGCCCATATCAGCCTAGGAGAGAAGAAAGGTAGCTAGGCAAGAACAAGTTGCGATGATTCGAGGACTTGAGCTAGGCTAGCTATCCTTAGCTGCAAGGGTCTCTTCTATACCACCTACATGTCTAAGATGGCTTGAATTTCCACTGACCTTTCATATGGATAAGTTGGTGTACTGAGCGGCAATCCGCATACACGGTGTTGGTCGAATCAAAGAAAGTGCAAGCACGACACGAATTGAGTCAAGAAGGTAGGCATGGTTGCAACACCATTATGGAGCCTAAGATTTGGCTAAGTAAAGGCATATACTTCGGCATGAGATGTGGCATCGAGTATTTAGTCGTTTACTCAGAGTTACATAAGTTAGGATTTGAGTCATTTTGAGTTAAGTCAAGAAGGGCCGTAAGGAAAGTTTGGTTAAGTCATATTGAGTTATAAAGTACGACCTCGATGTTGAAGCATAAACAAAGTTTATGGCATGGCCATGTTGTTACGTCTTAAAGTATAGGCGGAAAGGCAAGCACGAGTTGGCACATTGATGTTGTTGGCACAAGAATGGTCAAGATACACACGATAAGCAAGTTATCAGTACAATGGTACGATGATGGTCTAGTGACACAAAAATAGGCTAGGCGTCTATATCCTAAAACTAATCCTAAGACAAGATTAGAAAGACAATCAAAAGGATATGTTACACAAAGTAAATAAAAATGCTGGTTTTATATGGATGGGCGTGGAGCTCATACCACCAGTACGGTTGTGTACTGACACCCACACAGCTTTCATGTGCACGCATATGTAGAAAATCATTTGGCACGGAGCTCGTTTGGATACGTTGAAGCACGGAGGTCCTTGGCGTTTCGAGGCATGCGATCGCATAGAGTCGAAACTTATACGACACATAATATATGAACATCGCCTTCCAAAGCATCCACTAGCTCGTCATATTGTATTGAGAGATGGAAAATAGCTGAGTGATTGCAATCAGAGAGAAAAGTGAGCTTGCGTGATTATAATCTTGGCCTCGCACCTTTATGATTTTATTTTAATATCAATAAAAGACTGGATTTTGTTTGTGTACTCATCTTGTCTTGTTATTCAACTTTTCTGCTTGAGACTTCTGTACGATGACCCCGTCGTAAGCTGTTGTAATAGGCCGTTGTGGATCCCACCCTTTGTGAGAGCAACCTAGGCTCACGCGGCATCACGTCTTAGCAAGGACGATCGCTCCTCCGGGAGTGGGGTGTGACATAATGGTATCAGAGCAAGGCTTTACGTCCTTGGACTCTCAACTGAATTCTTTAACTCTGATGTTATTTCTGCGATTAATATCGTTAGTGCGCTTTCTATTAATGATCCTTGGAATGTTTCATACAATAAGTCTGTATATTTTAAAAAATCTCACAAAGAAAAATTTGATTGAATAAAAATAATTTCACGTAAGTTACGGTTGCCTAAGTCAGGCTGGGCATATACACCAAGAATTACGACGACCTTAGCAAAGTCGTATATGGGATTCAAATTGTGTCGCACAAGAATGAGTTAGACTCGATTCATAAAAGTGTTTGATAGTTGCGATCGAGGTGCAATTGAACGACAATATTGTTAATGTGATATAGATGGAACGTGCTTGGATTTTTTGGAATGGTTCAAACAAAAAATTCAAAGTAGTCGGTTGTGGTTCGAAACTTGTTTCGAGGATTTGTCGAGTAACTTGATCCCTGAGTTTGAGATAGATGTTGGTCGCTGAATTGAGTTAGTTAGCATAGAACGATGCGATTTGAGGAAATATGTTGCTTGATGAGTTAAGATAGACAGATAAATATACGTGATTTTTGGGTTTGAACAAACTGATCATGTAACTAGTTTAGAGGATAATGATCGAACTTGATATTGAATGTCGAGGAGATTATGGTACATCCAATTCGGATGGTAGCATCAGTTGCACGCCCCGAAGTTTGTTGTAGAGAAAGATCGTCGGATTATGTATATCATTGATGGTATTGAGGCGTATCAAAGATCAATGTACGATAACCCGGGGGTACTCTGATTCGAGAAATAATGATCGTCTAAAATGTTGTTGTTTTGATAGATGCTATACTTGATATTTTGATAGAAATGAATGTTTGGATGAAAATAAAAGTGTCTTGATTGCTTCAATGATAACCACAATATTGACATTCTTGTCTTGTATAAGCGCAACTCCAGCCTTGCACATGCGTCATGCTGGATTAAGTCGATCATTCTGCGGGAGCGCTGGCATGGTGATTCATGTCCAACGTGAATGATCGAACTTGCAGGAGATCATGGCCTGGCAATTGGATTGTTTCGACTTATGGTTTGATGCGAAGGTAAATTCGAGGATTTTGGTACTTATGATTGATGATAAAGTTAGTTTGAGGATTGGGTTGACCCATTGTACATATCGAGAATAAGTTAGTCTAGACTCAGAGCAAGAGTTACGTCCCGAGAAGGACGATTATCCTACAGAAGCATTGGCAGGGTGATTTCATGTTCAGCGTGGATAATCGGACTTGCGGGAGATTGGTACGTGACATATTGTTATGCTAGATAATCTTGTGATCAAATACGTAAATTTTGTGAAACGACTTAGGGAATATGGTATAAAAATTATGGTTTGGTGACAAATCGTGTCCTGGTGTCATTGACTTGGATAGGACGGATATGTGGATTATATGGAATATGTTTGAATAGATAGACTACATGAATTACTAGTTTGGACGTACAATAGTGATATGAAGAGATATTGGTTGAGGGAACTTACCGTAGGATGGCTTTACTGAATGACTCGGACCCCTTGGACTAAATGTTGTGAGTGCGAATGGAAGAAAACTATGCTCGAAGTTTAGAAATCAGAGTGATGCAAACTTGGGTAAAAAACCTCGTAATATCAACTTTGGTTTGACCTTAGGATTGGGGTCAGTATTGATATTATTGTTTGGGAACGATGATTCCAGTACTGACAGTTGACTTTAGCTTGGAAAGATGACCTAGCAGTTAAGCAGACGTCCCTCTGCGGAGAGATAAAAATTGGACGGACGACCCTAGTGAGAGCAGCCGAAGTATTCTTGGAAAATCTTAAAGATTGATAGGATTGGATATTGGTATTGATGGATAAAATGATTCAACTATATGGAAACACCACCCACGAGGCTTGGTTGAAATGCATATATTTTACAGGATGCCTAGAATATGTGCACTTTCCGACTCGAGTGGTAATGGAGGATTCTTTGTCAAAAGGCTTGGCTGAAATGCATGTATTTTGGGACGCTTAAAATATGCGTATAATCCAACTAAGTGATACGTTAAATTCTAATGAGACTAAAGGAACAAGACGGTATCGAGGATTTTGAGATATAGTTGTTCGGGATAAAAAATCAGTAAGGCACGATCGTGGCTCGGATTGAGGAAACGCATAGGCGAAGTGAATGCGAGAATCATTGGATGTTAAATCAAATGCTGAGTCGATGAGTGTGTACCCAGTAAGTTTCGAGGACGAAACTTTTTCTGAGTGATATATAATGTAATCCCTCACCCCGTTCAGTTCAACCGGAGGAATGAAAATGCCAACGGCATTTGGACTTAGCCATGCAACGACCTATTCAAAGTCCTGTTCAGTCGAGGCAACTCCTCGCTCAGGTGGATGGCTTCGGTGAACTTGCCTTCGCTTGGCTTTTACACTAATAAATTAAAAGTTTTTAACTGCACAAGTAGGCTTAATAATAAAAGAGACGAATTCACATAGGTAAGGGATTAATTCCAAGTTGGGTCAGATTGAGTTAGAATATGGAAGGATCCAACGGTCGGCTTAGAATTGTGCATGACGTGCTTATTGCCGCTCGGTCCTTCGTCCCATGACTTGAGAGAAGAAAAAGTTTTTTACATTGCAACAAGGCTATGGATTTAGCATAACTATAGGCGTCGCATGGCATAAATACTTGGTAAAGCATGTACTGTCCTACTGTCCCATGCTTGGCATATCATAATTGTCCTACAAGTCTCAATGCATATTTCCATGTTGCAAGGCTTGGCATAGCCTTTGCTCGGTCCTACGGTTCTATGGCTTGATATAGCCACATGTTCCCACGGTCTCAAGACTCGTCATATAGAATAAGACTTGGGCGATAGTGTAGCCCAGAACACAAATCGATTTAAGGTATGAGACACGGTTGGTCCAATAAAAAGTAAGCTACGGCCTATAGCACTTCAAAAAGAATATGACCTGTTCGAATTGAGTATGAGGGCTATCAAAATAGCCGTTACTGAGTTAAGTCAGAAAAGAGTATGATAACACTGAAATTCAAAATGATATTGTAACACTGAAAAATATGTTGGGACTGTAGGTCAATCTTCGAGGCAATCCCTGGTTTTGGGCTCTACAAAGAAGTATGAGAAGTAAAGAAGTAAGGCAAAGAAAGTAAGTTGTGATGGTTAGACCATGCATTTACATTGAGTCAAGTTCTCGCAGGTGCGTGGTCATGGATAACTTATGCACAAGATTTTACGCCCTCGATTCGGTAGGCCGGGGCCATAGGACCGTATCAACCTAGGAGGGAAGCAAGGTAGTTAGGAAAGAACACGTCGCGGTGATTCGAGGACTTGAGCAGGGCTAGCTACCCTTTGTTGCAAGGGTCTCGTCTGCACCAACTACATATCCAAGATGGCTTAAATTTCCAGTGACCTTTTATATTGATAAGTTGGTGTGCTGAGCGGCAATCTGTATGCACATTATCGATCAAATCAACGAAAGTACAAGCACGTCACAAATTGAGTCAAGAAGGTAGGCACGATTGCAACACCATTATGGAGCCTAAGATTTGGCTAAGTAAAGATACATGCTTCGGTACGAGATGCGACGTCGAGTATTGAGTCATTTACTCAGAGTTGTATAAGTTAGGATTTGAATCATTTCAAGTTAAGCCAAGAAGGGTCGTAAGACAAATTTGGTTAAGTCATATTAAGTTGTGAGGCATGGCCTCGTTGTTGAAGCACGAACAAAGTTTATGGCCCGACCATGTTGTTACGTACTAAAGTATGGACTGAAAGGCAAGCACGAGTCGACATGTTGATGCTGTTGGCACAAAAATGGTTTAGAGACAAGATAAGTAGGTTATCAGTACAATGGCACGATGACGGTCTAGAGACACAAAAATAGACCAAACGTCCATGTCCTTAAACTGATCCTAAGGCAAGATTAGAAAGACAAGCGAAAGGATATATTGCACAAACTAAATGAACTTGTTGGTTTTGTATAGGTGGGCGAGGAGCTCACACCACCAGTACGGTTGTGTACTGACACCCACACAGTTTTTATGTGTAGGCACATGTATACGATCGTTCAGCGTGAAGCTCGTTTGGATGCATCGAGATACGAAGTTCCTTGGCATTTTGAGGCGTGTGACCGTACGGAGTCGGAACTTATACGGGACATAATATATGGACATCGCCTATCTGAAGCATCCGCTGGCTCGTCAAATTGTATTAAAAGATGAGAGAGAGCTGAGTGATTGTAATCAGAAAGAAAAGTGAGCTTGAGTGATTGTAATCTTGGCTTCGCGCCTGTGTAATTTTTTTCAATATCAATAAAAGACTGGATTTTGTTTGTGTACTCATGTTGCCTTTGTTATTCAACTTTTCTGCTTGAGACTTTTGTGTGATGTCCTCGTCGCAAGCTGTTATAATTGACCTTTATGGAATCTGCCTTGCGTGAGCGCAACCTAGGCTCAACAGCATCACGCCTTAGCGAGGAGGATCTTGTGTTAGTATGGGTCAAGATGGTCAAGGTTCTTCACTAGTGGATTAGATAAGCTGTTGGAGGGTTCATTGTGTTAGTATGGGTCAAGATGGTCAAAAAGAGTCTGAACAACTACCAACTTACAAGGTGATGCTGAAGAGCTACTTAATACATAGGTTGAGAGTAATAAAGAACTTCATACATAGGCTGAGACACAACATTATAGAGATGAACCAACAACCCTTGACCATTCATTTGAGGATGAAAGAGAGGAGAAAGAAGAAGAAATAGGGGACAATGACGAATATGTACCATCTAGCAGCTATGATGAAAGAGGAACTTTGTCAAAATATGTTCATATTTTAGAAAACAACAATCAAGAGTGGGGGAAGAAACCGAGTTTCAGGTGGGAAGAGGTTCAAAGAACAAATAGACTTGTAATTGATGAACTTGAGCCTGAAAAGGAATACCATAACTGTGGCTCATCTGCTTCTGAATGTGATCACCAAGTGGGAGTTGAAGTTAATGATTTATACTGTAAATGTGAGCTGTGTGAGGAGGAATACAGAGATACTGAGGTGATTGATCTAGCCCTAAGTTAGCAATGGATGAATCCTAGTGAGTGTAGAAGATATTTAAGGACTTTTGCTATAAAAAACGTGTTTGAAATTAAATATGTTAAGAATAAAGTAAAGAGGATATGGGGCGTATGTCAAGAAGAGACATGTCCATGGATATACATGGTCAGAATTTCACCAGATAAGATAATTTGTACACTTAGACAGCTTAATTAAGCACACACTTGTCAGCACACCTCAAAGCTGCCGAGCAAAATGAGTAACAACAAATTCATCTATGTAGTGTTGAAGATGACTTTAAGGCACACCATACTTCATGGAAAAGGATGTTCAGAAGCAAATATAGTCCAAATTTATAGTCAAGGTCTCATATTGGAATCCACACATGGTATTAGTTGGAGTTAAGCAGATGTTGTTTGGTGGTTATGATAAAAGTTATAGAAAAGCTCCTGTGGTTGCAAACCATGTTGTGAGATCCAACCCTGGGAGTGTAGCTTTTATGGGAATATACCGAGATTAGGAAGTAGCTGTAGAAGTCCGACTCTTTGATGTTCGGCCTTGACCTGCTGGCAAACCAAACATCTCGCTACAAAATATACAATCTCTCTCTTCGTCCAATGCCGTCAGTAATTCTGCCTCAAATCTCGGTACACCTTCGTACCTCCGGAATAAATAGAGTAGATAGAATGGTGCACTTCTTCCATCAATTCCTGTCGAAGCTCTCCATTCAAAACATATAGGTGCTCTCCATACCTCAATATTATGTCCTCATGAATGCGCAATCATGTCTGTTCTCCTGCTATATTCTTCTCACGAAGTCTCCTGAATCTTGCATCCGTAGGCAGAGATGTCTTGATCCTCTCTACTAGTGAAGACCAAACTTCCAATTGTGCTAATACACCCTCTGTGCCCGACAGTATAACCTCAATTCCAAGCTCTTGAAGATCCTCAAACATATGACGCTGTGTTGTTAAGAAGTAAGCTGTGGGTGTAGAAGCATGGAAAAAGGCGTATTACTTTTAGTCCCACATCGATAGGAGAATAAGAGAAGCCTCATTCCATCCTATATATAGAGCCCCCTGGCTTCCTTTAAAAAGGGCACAAAAAGAAAAAAAAAGTAAAGGGAGCACGTTAAGTCCAGGAAGCCCTGTTCGGGTCATAAAAAGTTGACTAGCGAGCATTCCAGAGGATCTTCGAGAACTTGCTGGTTCCTTGAAGCGGATCATATAAAAACGAATCTTACTTTGAGCAACAATGCTTATTCTTCTTCTTGGTTGGTTGCAGGTTCTTCACTTGCCATCTTGGCAAGAAAAAGTTAGATTCTGAGTATTATGCACCTTCGCGGGCTAATACAAAGAATTTTAAGGTGGCATTGGCCATGCGCCATCAACGTGCTATGCCAGCATCAAGCCAAAAACATGCGATAAAAGTCATACGTGCGGCTGATGGCAAGCTGTGTAGAGTTGACTCAGATGCTTATGCATACGTCCGGAATGGGTCAACTCTTAAAGTCCCCCTCCCACTTGGGTGTATTTCATGCGCTGGAACCAACTCAAGGGGTAAATCTTGTCGTGTCAAACCCATGCGCCGACGTAGGCTATGCGCATGAAGTGGGTTTAACTCACAATACTTGTTGTTCTCCCAACAATAATCTGGGTGCATTTTATGCACTGGAATTGGATCATCACTCATATACACACCCTGGCGCTTGGCTTTGCCTTGTACCTGAAGAGGGTGCAAATGTGAATCTCTCCTCATACGATCTATGTAATGTGATCACTCACAAACGTAGTTCGAGAGAGATGACTACCATGCACAACGCACCCCTTACGGGGCATACTTGTGCTACGGTCACCATTAACTGCAACTGCTATAAAATAGTGGCCCTACTACTAAGGCAGTCCGTGTCCGAGCGACTTTAACCTGCTGCACCTATCCGACATCGTGTCAGAAACATGATGCCAATTGAATACTTTTTCTTTGATTTGGAAAATCTACTAGCCTAGTCTAAAATCTAAGGATAGGCACATTACTTTAGCGTCTCAGCATAGGCGGATCTCTTCCTCAAGCAAATCACTTCCTCGTCAAAATGAGCGAACCACTTCCTCGTCTCAGTACAGGCACATTACTTGTCGTCCTGAGGTTCTTCTAGCATAATGAGGATTGGGCACATCAATCCCAAACCCGTTACTCAACCTTTTGGTACTCGGTGTTGTTTTAAAGAAGAATGCTGCCAGTAAGGCACACAAGCGTGAACTGCTATGTCCATAGCTAACTCGATGTATCTCGATCCTCAGAAGGAGTTCATCATCAAAATCAAAGCTTCTTTGGATGAGGAGATCTACAACCCATATTATGCCAACTCGTCAATGAGGAGGATCGGTCGAGCTTATTTTTGATGTAAAGTTGTATGAAATGAGAATAAATAAAGTCTCTTCAATAGAAACACACCTATTTATAGGCTAGGGTAATTAAACCCATGCGACAAGTGGTAGCTCTACCGAAGTAAATGTGATGAATCTTGCATTAATGGCAATGAACAGCCATTTCGAAATCAACCAAGTCAAAAGTTATTAAATTTGAGCATTGAAACACTCAACAAGATTGATTGAAGGTGATGTGCCGCACAGTTGATGCGCCCCTCAGTTTCATGTGGCCCACAATGGATGAGCCCCACTCCTGATGCGCTTCTTAGTTCATGTGCCCCCACGGTGATTCGCCTAACTGAGCACGTAACCTATCAAAGCATTTAATGCTAAGACCTGCAACATATAATTCAAAGGCACTAACGATGACAAGTTTCACAAAAAATGAAGGGCTGCCTACATCCGCAAATATAGGCATAATCTTTACTCACAGCTGTGCTTTGCCATGTGGTTGACCGAGTAAATATCGTATTCACCTCGAAAGCCATGCGTCCAGATATACATGCACCTCTAAAGCCATTTGCCCAGACTTGCTACCGATCTATAGAAGCCTCTAAATGTGTTGGATTTTTCAGGCGTATTATTCCAACTTTCTCTCAACAAATTAAGATCTTTGAATAGATGTGAATGTACCACATGTCATTGACTCTTCTCCACTCATGAACGGGTGCCAATCACTCAAGGTCTTAGCAACAAACGAATCTCAATAACTGCCACATGTCAGCTCATCCGTAGCCTAACAATGCAGTTACAACAGATTTAGATCAAGCTTCATGGTGCAGTCCCTCACACCCAACAAAGTCTTGTGCATAGCATTCCTATGTACAAAATCTCCATGCGTGCATCACAAATGCACGCATGAGTGGATCATTCTACTGCCTATAAATGGATGATCATTCCTTCATTTATTCTCTATTTTGCTTTCTCTTCGAAGTAACTCAAACACTCAGAGAGCTCGAGATCGTCGTTAGATCGTCAATGGAGTAAAGAATCAATTCTCCATCGCCAATGTTCCCAGAAAAGCAAAAGCGTACTCAAATGATTCCATCGAGGGTCCGAAATTGTCCTCTGTTTCGTTTGTTATATATAAAAGTTTTTAATCCTTTTTAATGAAAAACAAGCTGGCAACTTTTCTAGGGACCACTTTCTCCTCCAACATGAAGGTAGTGCCGCAATCTAACGACAAAAAGCTCAGCTCCTCCCAGAAGACGCTTGTGGTGCACTTCGATCATCAAGCGTACGGGAAGTTTATCTCTGAAGATAGTGCGAGTAATTCGAAGTGGCTGCCAAAGTCGAAGAAGACTCACCGACTTTGGGTACCTAGGGGCGATGCACCGAGCACCAGAACCAAAGAAGCTACGTTGGGAAGCTCTTCTGAAAGTCTTCCTTCCGCACTTTGATATGATGGTATTCGGACTTATGGTTGATCTTGAAACACACTTGTGCACCACTAAACTGATCAAATAGGTCATCGATACGTGATAATAAATATTTGTTCTTGATCATCACCGTATTTAATTTTCTATAGTTGATGCACATGCACACCGACCCGTCCTTATTTGGCACAAATAAGACGGACACTCCCCAAGGAGAAGCACTAGATCGAATAACGTCCTTATCCAAACAATTCATCTATTTGGGCCTTCAACTCTTGTACTTCTTTTGGTGCCAATCTGTACACATGAGAAGAAATTAGCTCCGCTTCTAGAACCAACTCTATTGTAAATTCAATCTCCCGGTCAGGTGGCAATTCGGGAAGCTCTTCTGAAAACATATCTTCAAACTCTGATATAACCTGTGCCAGTATTGGCTTCTTCTCTGCGATGTGGGCCTTTAACGTGGAATCGGTACCCTGCTCTATAGCCCTTCGAAGGAATTTAAATTACGGAAGACCTAGATGTTTAAATATCACACAACCCCGATGACAATCTAGCGTTGCATGGTATTGGCTCAACCAATCCATGCCAAGCACAACGTCATAGTCTTACACAGTAAAGACAAGAAATCGTGCGTGCATCTCTCTACCACAAACAACTACAGAACATGATCTATAAGCATCACTTACAGATACAATACCTCCTCCCATAAGAATTCTTATATTCTTCGGAAGGGGTGCATTGTGACTCTATGGATAGCTAGAAATCTAGCTGCTATGAAGAAGTATGTGTGGCTTCAGTGTTAAATAAAGCTACAGTTGGTAAAGAGGCTACAAGTATAGTACCTGAAATAACCTCTCCAGTATCTATGCCTCCTCTACGGTCATGGTAAAGGCCTAGGTGCTGGTGCTCTAGGCTGTTGATGAGCATGTTGAAACTTTACCCTCTAAGGTGCAACAGGTGGTCCCCTCTGAACTCCTCCTAGTATAGATGGTTGTGCTGCTCTAACTACTGCTGGTGGTGCTCTTGGTGCTAGAAAATCTGGCCTAGGCGACTGCTAAAATGGCCTCGGTACCGACAAGGCCTGGCGGTACGACATCGGTGGCATAAGACGTGGCAGCTTTGGACAATCTCGAATGGCGTGCTGGTCTGAACCGCATCTCAAGATACCCCCAATCTTCTTCGATAGACTTTGCAAGCTAGGTGCCCCTTTTTAGCAAAATAGTTGCAGATGGGAGTCTTCTGAACATGTGGAGGTGTCGCCTTTTGTTGCTGGAATGATGGTGGGCTCTTTGCTGGTCCTCCAGGTGGTGCTCAAATTGTCGAAATCATCGAATGTAGAAGCTTCTGGCTGGCCTCTTTTTTGTTGATCCGTTTCTAACATCGTGTGGCAGTCAAAAAGATTGAGTAAAAAATAGGTGTTAGTAATCACACTAGGTTCTATATCTCAAAATTGAGTCCGTAGTAGAACTTTTTTGCCTTTTGCTTTTCGGTGGATATTAGGTACGATGCATCTCGGCTCAACTACAAGAATTCAGAGTTGTACTCTTTGACCGTCATGCTGCCCTGAGTGAGATGGATGAATCAGTCTCGAAGCTCTGCTCGCACTGTAGTAAAAATGTACATCTTCTTCAAGACTTTAGAGAATTTTTTCTAGTTGACTCCATCAGGACCCAATAGCTCCTCTTTGGCATCGCACTAATGATGGGCATTGCCAGTCAGCTACATTCTGACCACTGACATCTACTTCTCCTTGGAAAGTTAAGTTAAGCATGACGAGGATTTTGATTCCCTCCCCTTCCTCTACAGTCTGTCGCCTTGTGGCCAATGTCACGACATCTGAAGCATCCAACCCGACATTCTACTTGACGATGTCATACCGGTTGTACCTGAAGAAACATAGTCCCTGATGTTCACCGATGTGCTAACGTTTTGGCACATCATCTCTACTAGCAGCCATAGGTAATTTATGTTGATTGCTATAGCTATTCCGTGTTCCCCTCTAGCAGCTGGACGATGGAACTTTTCTATTTTAAGAGCAGCTTCAAAGGCCTCACCGAACGACGTACACTTTCGGCTCAGAACATTGTATTATAGAACCTTGTTCAAACCTTGTACGAATCACTCCCGCTTGGCATCGTCATTCGGTACCATGGAGCCAGAAAGCTAGCCCTCTTAAGGAATTCTGTCCCATAGTCATCCACCGACATACTGTCTTGTCGGAGCATTATGAACTCCTCTTTTCTTTGGCAAACAGTAGGTGGAATAAATTGCGTGATAATATCCTGTTTAAAAGTCTCCCATGGTATCTTCATATCAGGATTATTGTCGCAGAGAGCTTGTCTCTGAGAGTTCCACCATTCTTGGCCGTTGAGACGAAGCTGCAAAGCGGTACAATCCACCCGCTTACTGCCTTGTATATCCAACCTACGAAAGCAGCCCTCCAGTTTATTCAGAAATCCCATCACCTCATCCGATTTTGCCTTTCCGTTGAACTCAGGCGGGTCACAGTTCTTAAACTCCGAGTGTAAACCCCCTAAATTTACTATAGACTTTTTTTATTTTGATATTTATATGTCGATTAAAAATACGTATATACGAAGTATTTATTTTATATATAAAAGTTTTGTTATCATTTTTTTAGAAAATACATATATTTTTCAATATAGTAAAAGGGTAAATATTTCTACTAAAAGATATATATTATATACATATATACTTGAAATTTATTTTACGTAAAGAATTTATACTATTTGCGTGCGAGGTACATGAAAATATATTCATGTATATATGTAAAAATCCTTCTTCTAAAAAAGTTATTTTAATTTATTTTTAGTTTATGAAAAAGTATTTAATTTATTTAAAATTATTTCATTTATAAAAAAAGTATTTTTAATGTTTAAATATTTAATTGTGATTTAATTTGGGATTGGAATTTATCGAACTAGATTTTAATTAGATTTTAAATAAATGTGAGATTTATCGAAAAAGGGTTTAAATCCTTCCTACTCCTTATCTACCTAGATGTCACCACCCCCTATATAAGGAGAGCCCCATTGATCCTTTTTCTAGAAATGCCATAATCTCGAAGTTTCCATCCAAATTTTGTGTGTGTACCGTATCGGTGTCAACTTCCACCGTGTCAGTCATGACGACCTCGGATCTGACCCCGAGTGTCATTCTACTATGGTATATTTTTACACATACACCCAAGCCATCGTCTCTGTGTCCGACACATCGAACACATGCCCAAATACCAAAATCAAAATCCCCCGTATCGGACATACCCGATACTATTCAAACCCTAATCCTAAACTAACACCAGATCCGTCGTCGCCTTGATTCCCGGTGATAGCACCACCCATCACTGTGATAGTACCACCATCCCGGCCTGGGCTGCCCTTTGCCATAACTGTAAAAATCTAGGTCAAACTGTTCACCTGCTTCTATTGTACATCCAACTACGCCTGGAACTGAACTTGGAGCTGCTCCTGAAGATAGCGATGTTAGGCCTCACTCTAATTCCTTTGAGCCTCCGACAAACGCAACATTTTGTCCATCGGGTCAGACGATGAGTTTGCCTTTGAGCTATCGCCCTTGGTTATTCTACAAACAAAATAGTTCCATTAATACTCATAAAATATTTATGGTCTTATTGTATGGAACATTATTTCATACTAGCCCTATCGACACCTTGAACCAAGATAATCGCATCAAAAACTTCTATTTGAAAATATTTTCAAAATTCGAGGAATTGAAATCGTGGTTTGATACTATAACACCCCATTCCCAAAATACGTAGGACTAGAAAACGTATACATGCCAGCTACGTATCGAGAGGACTCCAGCCCAGCTCAAATACATATAAGCTGTCTAGACTATGGTAATAAGTCTAATCCTGACAAGTCAAAACTAAATCTCAATCCACATGAACTAATAAGCATCAAAAAGGAACAATATGGTTCGTGGTCTGCTGCCCACTAACATATGTGTTTGATTAGACCCGAATAACATGATATTTTTATAAACTAAGCTATATCAGCGATGAGAGATATGTTAATAAAGATAAATACGGAAGAAAGATAAAGAGTACCATTATTGATACCTGAAATCCTGCAGATAATTATCAACCGACTCCCTATTCTACGCAGCCGCTTATCAATAACCTGGAGAGTTCACCAGGTCCTCAAGGGACTAGCAAGATACATATAAACATGCCAAAATATAGTGGTATAAAATATGTAGAGAATATAAGAAATAGTCGAGAACAAATCAACTGAGACACAAAGAGACTACGACATAAGGAACCTAAGACAATGGAACTAAGACACTGGCATGCCACACTAAAAAATATGGTACTAGACATGACTACAAGTAAATCGAGGTAACCTTAGCCCGATGGGAGCTCACAGTCCTATAGTTAGTATGCCGATGGGGACTCCCTAACTATAGTAAGGCTCATTCGCACTCGATGGAAGATCACAAACGATGTGGTCCGGTATAGTCAACATCTAATAACAGGTCATAGTCAAGTCAAAACAAGTACAGGTGATCAGATTAAGTCAAGGTCAAGTCCAAGTAATAAAATAAAGTCAACGCACTAAACATGAAAGTCTAAACTAGCATATTAAAACATAGATCCAGTAGATAATATGAAAAAGAAAACGTGTAGCATGTGAGAAAACAGGTAAAAGAACATCATAAACATGTACAACAATCAGGTGACAATACAAGAAAAAAAAAAAATACAAACAAGAATGACTGGAAATAAACATGCATAATACTGTATAAGTTCGACAAGCTGTACTTGCCTGGTGTAGAATCGACCACGTCGAAATAAGCAACTCGTCAACCAATGATCCACGAAAGCTGAACTTCCGCAAACGCCTACAGATGCTGAAATAGACATCTCCAATATTCTAGACATAAAAGAAATATCCTGGTTTGACTACCCATAAGTTCCATTCTGGACACAGGAGCAAAACGGTAATTTTAGGCCCAAATAGTGTCCGTCGTTGGACCCGCTTTGCACCAAAAAACGTGCCAGAGTCTATGGTTTCTAAACTCAACAAATTATATACCTAAAAGTTCAGTTTTTCGATACTAACTCAACGGTATGTCCATATTTGGATTTTGATAAGCCGTGCACAAAATCACCCGTTGGGATCGCAGACCCGCCAAAATAGCATTCCGATCAACTTTCTTAGAATCGGGCTAAACGTGGCTCACAGGACCAAAAAACTGATACGAGTCTAGTGGCCTAAGTTTTATCATGATGTGACGAACGTGCACAAAGTAATAAATTTTTTACAGAGGGGCCGATACGGTATTTTTTGACGGATACGCCTCGAATTCATCGTGTATACGCAACCAATTCGAGTTTTGTCAAATCCTACATGTACACAACATCCATACGCATCTTTCGATGCTTATGGGTTGCGACCAAGTCGCCCGGTTTGCTGGAAGGGGCCTCGTATCAGGAAATTTGTAAGTTTTGAAAACATATTTCTGGCCAACTTTAGCCTAATTGTAAATTGAATATAATAATCACAAAAGTAAACTAATTTATGGGTTTTAATCTCGGTTCAGTTGTCTAAAATAATGTTCAAGCAATTTTACAGGATTCACAATGTCCTGGTCGTAAATCGACTGCAAATAGGGGACGTTGGGACAGTTTCTAACGTCCAATACTCGAGTATTTTTTTCGACTTTGGAACTCGATTTTCGTCGCACATGATGCAAATTAAAATAAACTATTTGAAAGGAATTAAAGGTGTATAGGTTCTTAACATAACAGAGAAAATGGCTCGTAAAATGAGCGATCGAGGTAGCGGAAAACTGTTTGTGAAGTTGGCACTCCACGGCACGTTGCTGCTGCACCTACTGCTGTGACTACTATTGTTGTCGTGCGCGGCGGCCGTCCGGTGGCTCTGGTCGGCACCCAGGTGGGTGGGGGTAGCGTTCCAGGGATATGGGATGGTGAGCTAGGGATTTAGGTCGATGTAGGGTTAGGGTTTTGATCTACTTCACCTTTCTCTTTCTCGTTTATAAAGGGGGGTCGAGCCTGCTGTCCTTTGGGCTTTGGTTTTGGTAGGTACTGTTCCTCTTGCGGGAACAATATGAAGTAACGTGTAGGCAACTCTAGAAGGGGTGAATAGAGTTTGTGTCTATAACGACCAGTTAAAAAATTAACTCTATGCTAAGTCCAGAAGCAACAACTGAGAGAATATATAATCAGAGAGTAATAATACAAAAAGTATAAGAGTTTAGAATAGCACACACAAGCACAGCGATATAACCTAGTTTCCCTCGTGGAGGACTCATCTAGGCCTGAGAACTCTTGCTCAGGATTGAAATTCACTAATTATAAAATAGGGTACACACGTGCCTTTAGTCAGAAGAGCATGCCAACTTCTTACAGACACGAGCCTTGGAAGCACTCGCTACTTTGACTTCACAGATAAAAAATTTATAATTTTCCAAGTGACATCTTTTCAAACTCTTGCACAGAACTTCTAGCTAATTCGCACTGAGCACCTTGGGGCTAGAATATATTGTGGCTAGGGGATTTGGAAGAGTAAGGCTTAGAGCATATAAGGCCTTAGAAGGTAGAAAGCTTGAGAGTGAGAGATGATGTGAAATGGGAGGAATCAATTCCTATTAGGTGTTTCTAAAAATCAAGTTGCTAATTTTATGGAGGTAGAGTTCGGCCCGAGTTCTGCCTTAGGCAGAGTTCGGCCCAAATTCTGTCTACCTTAGACCGAAAGCCCTATATGGGTGAGGGTGATTTGGTTTGGTTCAAGAATTGGTTTGTTTTATATGGTAGAGTTTGGAGAGATATGTCTAGGATTTGAGATGACTCAGTACGACTAATGTACATTTTTTAAAACTTAATAATTTCAGACTGAGAAAAAACATTTGCAATGTAACAACTTTTAGACGACGTTTGTCCTGAACTTGATGCGTTATATTTGATCATAGATGATATTCTGTCTTAAATTTGATGTGTCGTATTAGATCATATTAGACATTAGTTTATTAATTATTTAAATCAGGTTGACTATAATCCAGTTTGGGTCGACAATCTCCTCCTTTTTGATAATTGACAAAATAATATTTTTATGTCTCAATATTTATACCTGGACACATGTTGAAGAAGAGAAGATAATTTGCACATATGACGTAGCTCCCCCGCAAATGAATAATTTTGTCCTGATAAAAAGCTCTATCCAAGCACAACATAATGCATATACAATATCACATCAAATGTCACATAGTATGCTATTTGTCTCCCCCTTTGTCATTTAGCAAAATAGTGCATAGCTCTCCCGTAAAGGGATAAAAAAGAGACAAAGTGAAAGAGCAAACGCACAACATAACCATAACCAACCTTAATATTAAAACTAGCAGTCTGATAATCCAGCAGGTGAAACTTGCATACATAAACTACAGTGCATGAAATGAAACTAAAAAACAGAGACATAACTAGAGTGCATCAGCAGCATCATGAAGTAGTAGACCACATGCATCATCAAGCAGATAGTCTAAAATTGGAAAATAGTAGATTTTATTGGCCACAAAATAAGTGGAGCATGCGACAGACTTGTGAATCATTATTCAATATATATGAATCATCTCAGATTAGCTGAAGGGGCCGGTTCCTAGCTAGCGATAGTCCAAAGACACTTGACACCGTATCGCTTAGGCTTTTATACCTAGTTGACAGAAGGACCCTTTCGGCTTGTATCCAAAACAATACAACATATGGAAATTTTGATTTAACAAGTATTTGTGCATGTGAGACTTATTGTATGGCATTTTTATCCAAGATTCCCAATTCTCGATGAAGAAAGTTGAAATGCTCTTCGGGAAGTCTTTTAGTAAAAAAATGCTAGCTGATTATCAGTGTCACTAATTCTAGATTAATAGTGTCTTGCAATTGATGATCTCTTAAAAAGTGGTGTCGTATTTCTATACGCTTAGTGCGTGACATATTGGGTTCTTTATCAAGTTAATAGCACTAGTATTATCATAGAATATAGGAATGTGCTGAAAAGATAAATTAGAGTTTGCTAGGGTTTGCTTCATCCACAAAATCTGAGCACAACAACATGTGAATAGTGCGACAAAGTTTTATTTTTTGCTAAACCAAGAGACTAAAGCTTTGCCTAATGAATGACACGTGCCGCTGGTACTCTTACGGTCGACTTTGCATCCAGAAAAATCAGCATCCGAATAATCGAGTAGGTCAAAGGATGTGGTTTTGGGATACCACAAGCCCACTGTAACAGTGCCTTTAAGATATCGAAAGATACGCTTAACAGCGCTCATGTGTGATTCCTTATGGTTGGCTTGCTAATGAGCACATAGGCAAACACTAAACATTATATCGGAACGACTGCCAGTTAAATAGAGTGGACTACCAATCATACCTTGATACTTACGTTGGTCGACTGGTTTGCCGCTTTCATCAGGTTCTAATTTAGTTGTAGTAGCTATTGGAGTACTGATTGGTTTGATGTTGTCAAGTTCAAATTTCTTCAGCATGTCCTTTGTACTTTGATTGACTGATGAAGACTCCTTATGAGTTTTGTTTGACTTGTAATCCAAAAAAAGTAGTTAAGCTCCCCTATCATGCTTATCTCGAACTCATTCTGCATACAGTTGTCAAATTTTTGGCATAATAACTCATTAGTGGACCCAAAGTTGATGTCATCTACATAAATTTGCACTAATAGAATTGTGTCATCAATTAATTTTATAAAAAATGTCATGTCAATCTTTCTTTTTGAAGAACATTTTTCAAGTAAGAAAATGCTTAGGTGTTCATACCAAGCACGAGAGCTTGTTTGAGGCCATAAAGAGCTTTCTTAAGCTTGAAAACATGATCAGGAAATTTATAGTTTTCAAAACCAGGTGATTGCTTTACGAAAACTTCTTTTTAATAAAACAATTTAGAAAAGCACTTTTAACATCCATTTGAAAGAGTTTAAAATTTTAGAAATTTGCAATGGCACAAAGCATACATATTGATTCAAGTCGTGCAACAGGAGCATAGATCTTATCATAGTCGAGATTGATTTAAGTCGTGCAACAGGAGGATACGTCTCATCGTAGTCGAAACCTTCCTCTTGGTTGTATCCTTGGGCTACGAGACATGCTTTGTTACATGTGACTGAACCGTCATCATTAACTTTGTTAGAAAGACCTATCGAGTACCAATGATTGAATGGTTAGTAGGTTTAGGAGCAAGTTCCCAAACTTGATTTTTTTCAAATTGTTGAGTTCTTCTGCATTGCAGATATCCAAAATTCATTAGAAAAAGCTTTTAAAACATTTTTAGGTTCTATTTGGGATATAAAAGTAGTGCTAGCTATAGAATCTCTAACAGATGAATGCGTACTTACTCCGCTTGATACCTCACCTATTACCAAGTTTTCTGGATGTTCTGGTGTGAAGCGAAACTTCTTTGGTAATCTATCCAGAGAACTGGTTCTAGATGTTGTATTTTCAAGGGTAGGAGTTATTGATTTGATATGAACATCATCGTTGTCACGACCCGCACCCGTTTTTGGGTTACGAGTACGTCTCCAAGCCCAGCCTACGCCGCAGTGTCGACGGAAGTACGCTGTCTATGATAAGCATTTTTTATACAAGTACACAGTTCACATTTATCATCCACAACTAAGTTGTAACAAAAGATTAAACTCAAGTCTCAATAAATAATTTAAAGAAAGATCCACTACAACTCAACTAGTCTCGGGAACAAACCCGCTAAAATAAATATAAAACTACTGAAACTAAAGTTCGCTAAGCTCACTAGCAAAGAATAACACAAAAAAGCATAAGAAAGAAATATGCTACTCCATATCAGTAGAAATATATGGCACATTGGTAATGTCAGTGTCACCAAGATACGCACCATAAACCTCGGGGCAAACCACGTCATCTAAAGCTGAAAAACAGATATCCAGTCAGGATTGGAGCAAGATCACCATAACACTACGCTACACAATATAATATACAAGTACGCAAAATAGCAATAAAGAAAAAAAATATGATATGATACAACAGAGACCACTATATCGTGGGAAAAAGTTAAAGTGTACAATTATGACATGGAATAGTTGAAGGTATAATTAAGACACAAAGATAATACAAGAGAACGATGAATATAAGACAAACCTCTGGGCAAAATGTCAACACAAAATAAATTATGTGTACTGTGTGTTTTAGAATACAAGTGTTCTGCATGTGGACGGATTAGGACATCCGGCAGTCGGTACGAGAGGTGTAACGACTGCTATCAACATTACCATTGGAGAAAAATTGTACATTGCGTAGACCACATGCATACTAGCTGTATTCCCCTCCCGACTCTCTCACAAGTAAACATGATCACTTTAACTTTAAACATTGAACATTGAACATTGAAGATGGAAGATTGAACGAAAATATTAAGTGAACATGTATGGTTATGGTAACAAGTATAACTCTCGTGCACCAATGATATAGAAGATAAGACTGTCAATTTAAGAAAAAGAATAACATACAGCACAAAATAAAGGCAACAAAGGTCATAGTAATACTTGCCTTGCTTCGCTAGATGATGAAGTCACAACTCAAACTTCGTAGACCGATCTACCCCGTCACATAAATAACCATAAGTTAGATTATGAAAATCCCACTCTAAAAACTCTAGAAAGTGGCTACTAGTTTAATATAAGTAATCCTATTTAATTCTAAAATAAATCATCTAAAACATAATTTATTTTAATATAATTCGGGAATTAAAATTAAATACTAATTTTTAGCCAAGGAAGATCACAGTTTCCAATTTGGAACCCGTGGCATGCAAATCGAGGTACATCGATGACTAGATAGTCAAACGACATAAACTCTATGACTTGAGTGTGCATCCTAGTAGATTTTAGTGCCATGAGTGACTGGAATCTACCGTGCCACAAAATCACTCTTTGGTCAAAAGATATCGCCGTTATGGCTATCCATGACCAAATCGGTGATTTATTGACAAAACTAAGTTCTATAAATTAATAAAAATATTGGATTAACTAATTAATTTCTAGAAAAAATATATTTCATAGAGCTCTGTGTTAGCTTTTCGAAACTGCAAACGGTTCTTGATTCAGATTCTCGGTTCTCTCGAAATCTCGAAAACACCAAAGCGTATCAAATTTTGGACAACTAGCACTCTACGAATTTTTCAGAAATTTAGGTTCAAAAATTACAATAAGAAATTACATATTCAGAAAATATACTTCAATACGCTTCCAATAAAAAAATGGCATGTGAAAAGCACTTCTGGTTTGACGGCAATCACTTCAGGAAGTTGAAGGACTCCTAGATGAAACCTCTCTCAAAATCGACATGAATTTAATTAGCATTTCGAATATAATAATATATATAGGAGAGAGAGAGAGGCGGTACTGACTCATTCTGGCGTCGATAGGTGGGCCAGGGGGTGGTTGACTGTGCTGACGACTGTATAATTAATTATTTTAATTCAGAAAATTATTTAAAAATCATTTTAAGTCCAAATAAATCAAAATAAATTGCAGAAAAATCCAGAAATATTCTAGAAAATTCTAGAAAATATTGCTAACTGTCTAGAATCTAAATAAAATATTTTAACACAAAATATCTTTGTGTGACCTCGCAGTAAATTCCAAAAACCTATAAAATATAAATTCTATATGTTTTAATTATCTAAAAATTCTAAAAAGATCGAAAAAATCCTAGAATATTCTAGAAAATATTTATAGCCTAGTAGAGCCTAAACAAAATACTGGGTCCCAAAAATAACTCTGAATGGCCATATGGTAAATCATGAAAGTCAATAAAATATATAAATCCTCACAAAATAAATATTTAAAAAAATATCTAAAAATCGTAATAAACTATAAAATAGCTACAGAATGTTTATATAACCTACCTAGAGGCTATATAACCATAAGATGATCCTAACTTACCTGCGGGCGTAGGTATGACATCTTATGATCATAAAAATCAACCATAATCTAATCAAATAAAATTAAAAAAATCGATAAAATTTTAATCTAGGTGGCAGATGCCACATGCTATCCCCCTTAAAAATATTTTTGTTCTCAAAAATGAAACACACAAGTTTATATATAAATATAGTAATATATGCAAGCAATCTTCTATGGCAATCTAATAACAATTCTTACCGTAAGTCATGGGAGGGTCATTCTTGAAAAAGAAATCAAACTATCATGTCCATAGGGCAATACTTCGTGTCTTCGATTGCTTTTTTTTGAAATAGGTGACAAAAAATAATGAGAGTTCAAGGGAGATGGGATCGATTTACAAATATGGGTTTCAAGGGCGATTGAATAGTTCAAAAAGGAGTTGTCAAGATTGTTGCGGTTGAGATCCTAGGGGAAAAATTTAACTATATCCTAATCCATGTAGAATAATCATGCAAAGAGCGAACCAAGTGCACTAGGTTGATCAGACCATCATGCACCGGTTCTGATTAGACAATACATTAGTGGACATGCCCAGATAACATATGTCTTGAACAAGCTCGATAAAAGGATGAGCTTACAAAATTAGGCTATTATAGCAGCATTAGTCAAGATAGTTAGAATTATGAGTACACGAGAAGGTGAAGAAGGTGTGAATAGTTCAAGTTCTTTAAATAAAATCTAAATTGATCTGGTGTTTGTGCCTATACATTCATCCTATTGTCTTCTTGTCTAAGGCCGTGGTTAAGGTCAAAAGGAGTGTTAGGTCGTGAGACATTCTACCCAACTTACACGAGTTAAACTAGTAATATGATGGGACAATGGAACATGTCTACCTAGCATGAGTCACTTTCCTAACCTTTATCAAGCACGAAAGAAGTGATAAGAATTACGATAGAAGGAATCAGGCAAGATGCAAATCAAGGAAGTCAGGCGAGAGTTCAAAAATAGAATCGAGGAAGAAGGTCAGGTATGTGGATGAGATCCTAGACTCTAATACTATATGTGGATGATGTAACTCTCATAGAAGTTATTCTAAGTCCTATCTTCAATTCTATTTTGCAGGCTCATAGCTAGTACAACTCAGTTGAAGTACTAACCGTGAGTTCGCAATCTTATGCGAAACCGGACCTGCATGGGCCACCATAAAAATCGTCGTCATCAAGAACAACTGCTGAATTATTATTCTCATCAAAAGTAATATTAGCAGATTCTTTAACAGTCATGGAGCGTTTGTTGAACACTCTGTATCCTTTACTCTTGGCAGCATAATCAAGAAAAATACCTTCGTCAGCTTTGGCATCAAACTTGTCTAAGTTGTCTTTGATATTTAGGATAAAGCAGCGACAATTGAACACTCTAAAATAAGAAATAGTTGGGGTCTACCAAACCAAAGTTCATAGAAAGTTTTCTTTGAAATAGGTCGAATTAAATTCTTATTCAAGACATGGCATGTTGTACTTACAGCTTCTGCCCGAAAATATTTTAGAAGTAAAAATTGATTTAATATGACTATGGCCATATAGGGTAAAATTTATTACATATCTTATATGTTTCACTGCTGCTTTGAGTTGAATGAACATGATAGATTGAATGATTATAGTCCCTAATAAATGCTCATATGCTTTAAATTTCTTGTCATTAATTTCACAATTGTTGGTTTAGCTGAGTGGGCCAATGGGGACTCACCAATACATTTCAAATGTGCTGACCCCTCCTCAACAGGTACTGGAGAAAATGAGGGCGCACGTAAGAACTATGACTTTTGCTACTGCTGTTTTCAGAGTTACTTTCAAATAAGGACGCACAAAGTATTGCAAAGTTTCAAGATTTGCTGCTTAGATTTTCTTTGTGATAAATGGGCATAATGTATGGGTGGAAAATTATTTCATGACAACTGGATCTTTTGACTACATGTACCTATTCAATTTAGATTATGCATTTACTTTTCATGATAATTTTGTTTATTATTTCCGTTACTTGTTCACAGATTATACTTGTTTTTATTATTATAGATTGTACTTTGCTCTACTTCTGACTGGATATGTTGTACGTGAGCATGAGGTCATTTGTACCACCTACTATGGGCAGGAGCCCGAGGCCATAGTTGAGCAGGATGACACCACTCAGGACTTAGGAACTATTGACATTTAGACTTAGTTTCATTATGTTCAGTAGATTTTACTTTTGATACTATATTGTGATGGACTCGTGGTTGCGGACTATTACCTTTATTTCTGTCTTCGATTTTGTCTCCGACTTAGTGTAAAGGTGTAATAATGGCTGGATTTGTGGTGGTGTATTGCGATGTACTCTGGGATGTATTAGATGCTGTGATGTGATTTTATGATATTACTTTAAGTTATTAGACACTTGTACAGCTTACTACGTTGAGTCTACAAAGTAGGCTGGACGTGTCTGACTCGTATCCGATTATTCGGAAGCAGGTCGTGACACTTCAACATGAGGAAGTCTACTAGCATGCTAGGTCACACACACCCACTATACGTCATCGATGGCATCATTGACTGCACCCAAGTCACAATTGGATGCTCTCCTAACACATCTAATCCTAACACACAACAACACATCCATATATAGTAGGAAATAAAATAGGATCACAGTGGCACGGTATCTTGCCTAGAATTGCCGTGAAGGAATAAAGTGCACGTCCAGCTTCAATATCTATAGTCACGATCTCACGAACTCCTATAAATAATAATAATAATAGTTACTAACATTAATAACCACACTTTATTATTACTACCATATACCATATATACATATATTTATAATCCATAGGGTTAACTAATCTATATACTAGTCATAATTATCTAACTAGTCATAATGTTCCTTCTAGGGCTAACAAAATCTTATAAAATATATGCATAAAATATTCAATATTAATCTTAAATTAATTCTATAGTATTCTAGAAGTATAAATCATATAATTATTACAGCATAAAAACCCTTTAAAAATTATCTCATGATTAAACTAGTATCCACATTGATAAATCAACGTTATTAGAACGTGTTTAACCATAAATTTTTTTTTAATATGCTAAAATAAATGGTAAACAATTATTTAAATTATCAAATATTCATGATCGTAAGTCGAGAATCAATAATATGGAGCATTGGGTGCACACAAAAATATTTTGGGACTCACAAGATGGTAATTTCGATCGTTTAAGGCATAATTTTAAACTTCAAAGATGGAAAGATTTAAATATCAAAACATTAAAATTATGAAAACATAATTGAAGGGGATTGTAGATAATTGAATTATGGTTGTTTTCATATATAACATAAAAAGTAAAAGTTATTCTAACTAGATCAAAACCTCCATATACCAATCAATATCAATTCCGGACACCCTTTGGTAAAACGCGTGCCCCGACTAATCTAGAAAAAATTTCAACATAAAATTTATATGAAGGTAGCAGACATAGGGAATCCAAGATTTTTGGTTTCACTAACTTTCGATGTCTAGAAGTGGAGAAAACGTTGTCGTAATATGGCATACATGTTGTGTTGTCCGAATAGCACGTTGGAGGTGTCATTGGGCGCCTGTCACAGCTTGTAGGAGTGGTTCTAGGTAGTGTACGGCCTTGGAAAATTGGAGGGGTATTGGGCACGTCGTGGATGTGGTAATTGGGATGGAGGTGGTCAGAAGGTGGCGGAACAACAGCGCAAAGAAGAACAGCGGTAGCAGCAGGTCGGCATCAAGTAGGGGGTAGTTTCTTAGGATTTTGATGAAGGATTTCGGGTACATGGTGTTATATATATAGGTATTTGGATAGGGGGTTGGGTAGGGGTTGTTATAGGTAGGTTTTGGGTGAGTTTGGGTAGGTTTATAGTCCAATAACTCAAAAGATTGATATATGAATCTCTAAGTTTCCTAATATAGAAACTTGGATTTACTGAGTTTCCTTGTTGGAGTTTAACCCAATAAATACTCAAATGAATCTGAAATAAAAATCCATGATGACCCTACATTTGTGGGGATGGCCCCAACAAGTTACCTACAACAGGTTAGACAAGTTTAGGCTCAATAAAAATTTCTCGATTTGGAAATAGGCTTAAAAAGTCATATAAGGGGTCTTATAAGCCATTTGAATTTAAATAGCACATGGGACCTCGATTGAATGAGACACCCTAGGCATGTGTGCATTAGGCTCAAAAATAGGCGAAATCATATATTGGGTCATTTAGGTTGGATCGATGTCGAGTCCTAAATTCAAGTTGGAAGTTATGACAAGTCTCACGGTACATAATTTCTTGGCCTAATTTGACCCCGAAGTTGTGTGAAGCAAATAGAATACAAGAAGATATATTTGAGTGGGACATGATAAACCAATTTGAAGATAAATTTTTCTAGGTCAAAACTCATAAAGGAAGTATTTAGATTTTGGCATTTCTTGCGCTCAAAAAATCAAAACTACGAAAAAGTGTAATTAATGATAAAAAATAATAGTGGAAAAAATATATGTTAATAACTATATTAAACAAAGTGATTAAAAAAGTCCAAAAATCAGGGGTCTTACAGATTCTCCTTATTTCAATGCAAGAAATAGTGTTGAACCCATTTCCAAATCCACTCCGATTTTTCCCATGGAGTATGGTTCATCTCATCCATCCACCTCTATGGAATCATCACCAAATCATCATCTTCCCACTTTAAATGAAAAATCACATACACCGACTCCGTCTCCTTCTACAAAATGTTCAAATTCTTCATCACCTTCACTTCCATCTACAACATCTTCTCCATCATCATGAGCTTCTCCTTCTGAACCTATTTCTCCACCTAAAAGTCTAGTTCTCTCTTATTATGCTCCACAATGGCTCGATGACTATGATTGTTCTATCAATACATGTACAACATATTCTTAATATCCGCTCACTGCTTCCTTCCCTTTTGAGACATTTTCTTTCGCTTGTAAAGTGATTTTATCTTCTATCATCAACTCTGATAAACCACATACATTCAATGAAGTGATGAAATCTACTCATTGGAAAGATGACATGGCCAAACAAATTCAAGCTTTGGAAATAAACAACACCTGGACAATAACTCACTTTCTACCAGGAAAGAAAGCAGTTGATTGTAAATGGATATATAAAATTAAGTTTTGACCTGATGGTTCTATCGAATGGTACAAAGCCCAACTTGTTGCCAAAGAAGACACCCAACAGGAAGGCATCGATTATTATGATACCTTTGCTCCTGTTGTGAAGCTCGTTACTGTTCGTGTACTCATCTCTATTGTTGCAGTCAAATACTGGCCGCTTCAACAATTAGATGTCAACAACGCATTCTTACAAGGAGACCTCTCTGAAGAAGTGTGCATGTGTATCCCACTAGATTTTCAAAAGAAAGGGGACTCTTGGGTATGTCATCGTAATAAATCCCTATATGGTTATAAACAAGCATCTCGCCAATGGTTTGCAAAACTTTCTTCACACTCATTGACGAAGATTTCTTGCAATCTCGGGGCGACTATTCACTTTTTACCTAAAACACTTCTAATATCTCCATCATCATTCTCGTTTACGTTGACGACATCATTATCACTGGCAATGATGCCTACTTTATCTTCTCTTTAATAGCACGCCTTGAATCAAGGTTTTCTATCAAAAATCTTCACAATCTTCGATACATCCTTGGTATTGAAGTATCTCATTCCTCTCCATGAATATTTCTATGTCAAAGGAAATACATTCTTGACATATTCTATGACTCCAGATTTACTGATGCCAAATCATCTCCTTTTCTAATGGAACAACATTTAAAGTTGCTTCCTTCTGATGAGGGTCGCTACTTGACCCAAGTCAGTATCATCGTCTGATTGATCGACTCCTATATCTCATAGTAACTAGACCAGATATAAGCTTCTCGGTAAATTATCTTAGCCAATTCATGCAAATTACTCGCACGTGTCATCTTGATACAACTTTTAGGTTTTATGTTATCTACGAGAAACAATTAATCATAGTATTTTTCTATCTTCTTCGAGCAACTTACAGTTGCAAGGTTACACTGATTCTAATTGGGCAGGATGCCCCACAACCCGTCGATCCACTACTGGTTATTTTACCACGCTTGGTGCAAGTCCAATCTCATGGAAATCAAATAAACAACCAACAGTTTCTTGATCCTCTACAGAAGTCGAATACAGAGCTCTTGTTAATCTTACTGTTGAGCTCCAATGGCTTCATTATCTGTTTTGTGATCTCGGTCTTCCCCTATCTTGATACCATTTCAGTCTACTACGACAATCAAACAACAATCCACATTGTTGGCAACACAGTCTCCCATGAACATACTAAGTATATTGACTTGGATTGCTACTTCGTTCGTGAGAAAATTATTTCCGGACTCATCTCTCCAACTCATATTTCCTTCAAAAACCAGCTTGCTGACATTTTTACAAAGCCATTGGGGGCTAAAAAATTTCATCGACTAGTTAGCAAGTTGGGTGTGCGTACCAAAGGTTCTCCCTCTCTAACTTGAGGGGGGGGGGGGGGGGGGGGGGTATTACGTTCTCCCGAAGGTCCAGAAGACCAACTCAAATATTGGATAGGATTATATTTATTATAGGATTATATTTTGTTAGTTTGAATTTTGATCTTGTTGTTACATATTGATAGGTTTGGTTTGTTCTTTTGGTTAAGATTTTGATTTTGTACTTATCCTTTAGTTTCAAATCATGTAACCTTTATCTATATATTTTAGTACATTTCACTGCAAAAAAAGTAGTCTTTTGGGACGCCTAAAATTCATGTTAAAAAGTGTCTAAGCCGTCATAAATAATTATTTGGAACATATTTTAGGACGGATTGAAACAGTGCTATTATGGTGGCGTGGCAAAAAGTTTTTAGGACGGGAAAAAAAGTCCCAATTAGGTTTTAGGGTCTAAATTATTATATTTTATGACGGATTATTAAACCGTCCCAAATTATAAGTATTTGTGACAAATAAAAACCGTCCTAAAAATTATGGACGGGTCACAAAAGAATGTAGTTTATTTTTAGGACTGTCATATATCTGTCTCAAAAAGTAATAACAATTGTGCTAATTATTATTTCCATGTTCCACCTATAAAAAATACAATTAAAATACATAAATAGAAAAATCTATATATAACTATCTATATAAGTTCCATTGCATATTGTAATATTGCATTAGCAAACAAATTTAGTATTTATACAACATCATTAAACGTATATCTCATCGTTTACAAAATAAACCCAAATTACATTATATCATTGAGCGTCTACAAATGAAAAAAAAGCTCTTTACATCATTAAATGTATACCAAAAATATCTAATAAACCCAAAGTACATTACATCATCAAGCTCGAACCTTCTCACAATCAGGCTACATAAGAGTTGAATGACATATTGAACCCACCGATATGGATTGTAAGTGTGGGATTTCTTGGCTATCTGCAAGTATCTTACCTGCATTAGAAGGAATTCACAGTGTTAGTGATAAGGAGTGTAACATATAACTATTACCTAGTTTGAGTATTAGCTTCTTTTATGCTAAATAAATGTTATAGATGTTTCTGTACATACAAACCAAACTAGGCCTATTCTTGTTGGAATCAATCTACGAGCCCATAATTTGAGTGTCTTGTGCAAGATTATTCTATAGGAGGATTAACATAAAGAAATTACCCACATACGAAAGATTTAAGATATTGTAAATAAATTTATACTAGAGATCAATTAGTTTGAATCATACTTAAACAGTTTATGTTAAATTTATGTTTGTTATTGTCATTGTCACAGTATGTCTGAATATCTTATTTATACGAGTAATGCTATTCGTACCTCCAAATTGTCCCTCCAATACATCCCTCCTTATGTGGCTAGCTGACGTGGCATGTTAAATAATATAATGTGTCATCTGACATAGCCTGATGACTTAGCAAATTTTAACCCAAAAAGTTAATTACCCAATTTTGTCCATGTTAATTTAATGTTAATACTAATTAATGTTAATATTAACATTAATATTAAGTAATATTAATATTAATGTTAATTAATTTTAATATTAATGCTAATGTTGATTTTAATGTTAATGTTAATATTAATATTATTGTTAATGTTGACGTTAACATTAATTTTAATGTTAACATTAATTTTATGTTAATGTTAATTTTAATTTTAAAATTTGCCACATCAGCTGCCACATAAATATTCTATGTCAGCTGCCACGTAAGGAGGGACGGTTTGGAGGTACAATTTGAAGGGACAAATAGCATCATTCTATTTATACCCTTGTTGCCAAAAGCAAAATATGGCCTGCTTTGGCTACATATATAGTTATGTTGTTTCGTTTTGTAAACATTTGGTAAGAGTATTTATCTTTAGCTTTGTATGAAATTCTTAGTTGACAGTGGTTTGGTATATGTAAGATACCCATGTCACCTGAATTGTTAAACTGTTGGGTAGGTATGGTTAAGTGGGTTTAACCGTACTGTTGTTTTTGCATATCCTATTCTTTTAAATATCACTATAATTGTACTCAATACGCGATCAAATGCTCAAATATAGTCTTTTATATGGTTACACAAGTTTCTTATGTCAACAATGTGTGTTCTGATTTTCTTCCTCTATAATATAGAAAAGAGAAAGTTTTTTTAAAACCATTTCATTGACTCTTTAAAATGGTTCCTGAAATTTAGGTTGCAGTCATGGACTTCTATCAAGTACTTAATTTTCACTTGCCATATGAGAAAGTTCTTTATTTATGATGACAGGGAAAAAAATTGTATCCTCTACAGCTAGAGAATGACCCGTACATTTACAATTCTCGGATCATGTACTCATCAAGACAATTTCAACCAACTCGCATGCAAGAGTAATAAGGTCAGGTCCTTTCTTTCCCACCCAAACTCACAAAAAGCAACAACAATTGCTACAGGTTACAATGGCACGGTTTTGCCTCTTTACTCTCATTTACTCTCCAGTCACCTCAATGCTATGAGAGAATTATTGAACTTTGACCTCTCAAAAAACATGGGGGTTCACACCTCCAACCTATTCACGCTTAAATCCCTTACTACCCACCACCACAGTCATCAAGAACAGAAAGGCACTACACTAAAATTATGGATTTTAATATTTCTAATCAATAGAGATAGGGACATTTCAATTACCCATATACAAGAAGTCTTGAACGTCTAAAAGTTGCATAGGTCTGTTTGGTAAAACTTTATGGAAGTGGCCAACTTAGGCATGCACACTAAGCCTTTCGAGCTTTCTAGAGTATCATTGCATCAACTATAAGTTGAGATGCATTGAATAATACTATTTGTTGAACCAAATTCTGTTGGTATCATAGAACAAGTGATCAAGTCCTAAAAATAAGTATAGGGAAGTATCAAGGGTATCAAAGGGGGAATGTATCAGACTTTGTAGAATTAACGTGTGCATCTGATACATAAACCCATGAGTATTTAGTGTGCATAATCCTGCAATAGATATTTGTATTTAAGATGTGCAGATGGTGTAGCAGTCTAAACTGGATTATAGTAACAAGTTGGCAGATGCTATATGTGTAGGAAGATACTACAGTTTGGGCACTAGTAGGTAACTGTAGTTGAAGCAGTAGGTAAAACCAGTGTATGTTATGATGGTTAATTGCAGCAGACAAGGGTTAGTATATAAGATTTTGTATCACGTGTGTATTTGTGTGTAATAGCAACATCTTTGTGCGTATCAGTGTTAGAGGGAACTTTATATGTCATAGTATGTGATATGCGGACGTTTGTGTGTTGCAGTTATACACAGGTGTAGGTTTGTGGTAGTTAAAGTGCAGTTGTTAAGAAAGGATATGTATGGATATCAAACTCTCCTGTAGTGGTCCCGGGGGGGGGGGGGTAAAGGAGGCATGAGAATTATCAATTAACAAGCACTAACCGTTCGGAATCTGTCGGTATACATGAATGTGTACATGATATGATTCCAAGGGTTGTGTATCCTCTGTGCCTGCACACGTTCACCAACATTTCTCTTCTATGATTTCTTTCCCTCTTCTTTAGTCATTCACTCCCTCAACCATCTCCCTTGTACTTTTATTATGGTTGTGTATCTTTTGTGTATCCTCTGTGTTTGCAAAGTGAAATGCAACATTTTTCAACTTTTTTTCCGAATGAAAGATTATATACAACACCAAATAAAATCTTATCCAATTAAATATTGACGAATTAGCGGCCCCTTCTCATTCTTTCAGAGAAAGCACTTACTGAACGTGCTCATGACTTCGATATGAGCTAGATAATGCAGCAGCCGATGTGTTTGGCTTGTTTATGAAAATTGGTATGTGCTTTTACATGATGTATCGGCAAAAAGTTTACATATGTTACTTCTTCTCTTTGAAATTCTGAGTGTTTGGTTTTCAGAACGCAATGATAGGATTGAAGATGAAAACAATACTCATGTAAAGAAATTTCAGGCTCAACTCTTCGAACAGTTGGAAGTCATGCATAGGATTGTGTCAACTTTCGTGACTCAACAGGCGAACCAAAAAACCCATAAACAGAGGAGAGGGGTTAGGGTTTTGAACTTTTTTAAGAATTGGCAGGCAAGAAACATACATCTTCATTCCTTCTGGAAGGAAAGCTAAGCGCACAGACGTCGGCAATAAGATTTCAATAGGATTTTCTTTCCTTTGGACCAGATCCCGACCATCCGATTGAGCCGCCGCACACGAATATCAGTGCACCATGCATTGTCGGGAGATGGAGGGTACAACATGGGATGCTAAGAGTGGAGAAGAGGTGTCAGCGGTGAAGATCAAGGCATCCGCTCCCTAACGTGGGCCTAGACGGTAGCGGGTCGGAGTTTATGGAGATCCATAGGGTATACTCGATCCTGTGGATCACCGGAGAGGGAAGGACAACGAAATCCTACTAGAGAAGGAGGGTTTTCCCTGTGGTTTTTAATTCCTTCTAGATGAGAGATTTGGTAATGGGGGTATGTGTGCCAGATTGGAGAAAAATGGATTGGACGCTTTGTTTAGGTCGCGTGAACTAAATTTCTATGATTGACATGGTTTTGGAACAATTTATATGTGTTCCAGACTAAATAATTGTTTTTAAAAAATATTTGGAACATTTTTTTATTTTGGCACGGTTTTTGTCCATTCCAAAACTTAGGCACACTAAATAGGTGTTCCAGATTGGAATACACCTAACGTTCCTAATTAGTTATTTTGGTGTAGTGATTGTCGATCCAGCATACCTGCATAAGATAAAGGATGTAATATTTACCGTCCTTGCATAAGATAATCATTAGCATGCATTCGGACTTGGTTGGTAAAAATTGCACCAGAAAGGACATCGCCACGTGGTATTGCGACGCACATTTCCAAAGCAGGTTGCAAGCCTCAATGAATGTCTCGCAATACCTCATGCTACCATAGCACGACCGAATGTTTCTTCTTAGATCGAATCGGACCCAGTGCTCCAGGTACTTTTTAAGAAAACCAACTCAAACATTGTGTACAAGACGTCCATGACCATAGAATGCATAAATGACTCAACAGTTACACATTTTGCATGGTATTAAGTAAGCCAACAGTAGGAAACCCAGCATTTCATATTCATCATCTCATGCATCAATTTGGAGACTCATCAGTCCCCTACATTCTCAACATTTCATCATCTCATCATTTTATCACATTTCTAAGCATTTCATTATTCATAGGAACAAGCAACATTTCTCAAGCATTTTACTGTCGCTCTGAGTCATAATGGCATTTTATAACGTGCCAATCGGAGTCAATATTCCATCTTATGGGTCAATTATCTGTATGATAGAAAGACCCATTAAACAATGAAAGATCCAAGCAAAATGCAAATGAAATAGAATATTCAGAAGTTACATTTAGAAGTCAAACGCGGTAAATTAATGTGGATAAGATCATAGTTCGATTATAGTCCTAATTCACAGGCTCGCTTGGTAAAGTCATGTAACCAAGACGATTTAACATTTAACCTACATGGGCCACAACAAAAATATATCACACCCCAGTCGCAAAATATGGGACAAAAACATGTGGCATACTAGCAGACACACTTCATAGGCATACCCAATTTAATTGACCAAATGGAATGTAGCTTAAGTTGTAAAATAATATAATACATGGCAGTCACAAGAAACTTACTCATCCATAAATACAAATAGAATCACAGATAATGACAAGACAACATCGTGCTGAATAAAAGAATTTCATAATGTCAAATAGAATAAAAATAGTCACTTGGAGAAAATCCCATGTGTACAAGTCTCAAATGAAAATATAAACAAAATGATACAAGTGCATAGCTTTGACATAAAAGTAAATAATAAAAATGTCTACTCAGGTGCAACCTCGTTTTCTTCATGTGGTGTCACGCCCCGACCCGGAATCACCCGAATCATCGTCCTCGCAGGGGGATGCCGCACGAGCCTGGAGTTGCGCTCGTGCATGGCAAGATGACAAGTTCTCAAATGGTTATCTTTGATTTGAGCATTAACAACGAAAGAAAAATAGAGTATACGAAACAAATCTCTCTATTGATATTCGAAATCAGATTACAAAGGCTTTCGATAGCCAAACGAAATTTGCCAGATTGGCTACAATACTCAAGTTCTCTCTTGCCCACAAAGGATTTCACCGTTCCATACATCATGCCTTGTATATCTCGACCGTATCAATCCTGTCGCGAGTCCAAGCGTCAAGCGATCGCACGCTTCAATACGCTTCGGCATTCCAAGCCTCAACGCGTTCAAGCAACGCTTCACATCGACTTAGTTTGATGTATTCCTCGGGACAACTCAACACTTTGTATCGATTCACATCGATACGTAATCAGGTCAACGCAACTCTTCGAGTCAATGACTCAGCATAATGTACCGTGCGGAGCGGGGCATTACAGAATATACCACTCAAAACAAGGTTGGTCTCGAACCGAAACTAATACTAAATTTCCAAGGGTTTTATTAGATCGTTCCATGATCTCGTCGCACTATCGTTTGGATCGTACAACTTAGTTTGGAATCATACACATATTTTAGACGTCCCACCAATATATGTATTTCAGCCGAGCTCAGTTGTAAGATATCGGAACAACACAAACACGTAACTCTTATTCTCAATAGCTTGCCATCTCGTATTCTCGATCGGACTTGGCTCTATTACTTTGTTCTCGCAATTCTAGCACACATGCATATTGATACATACACGATTCGCCAAAAAAGTTAAGGCACACGATGCAATCCAAAAATCGTATTTCTTACTTTGTATGTTTCATCGGGACTATCAATTCTACGCGTCGCGTTAAGCCGCCGCGCATCCGATCGCAACGAGTCTCAGCAACGCCTTGCATTCGGCGTCACTATCCAACGATTTTTGATGTTTTACTTCGTATCCTATCTCGACATGATTATCTTTTGTTGACTTGCAAAAGAATCAACATTCAGGACTACGTCCGCTAGGTGACTTACCTAGACACCGTGCTCAGCTTCTCCCGACGCAAGTTTAAATTGACATTGCACAAAGGCCACAATCTATCCGACACAACAGTTTACATCAAGGCGACGGTGCTCAAGACAACGATCGCCTTGATACGAGGTCTTTACGACATGCCTTACGTTCGATTCCTAACGAGTAGGAATTCACTAGCCAAATTCCCAACTTATTCGTCTCGCAACATCGAACATAATTTTGATTTACGCAAGCTCAATTGCAAAGGCGATTCAAATCTAACCACATAACTCGTAAGTCATTCTCTTATCGTTCTCTCTCGTGTATCGTACGAATCTCGCAATCGCCTATCCGAATCACCATGTTCGTTGGTGAATTTCTAGTTTGATCATCGACCAATATAACCATTCAAGCATTCATCCGACGAATACTCAAAATCTATCTATATCATTCTCAATCGAAAGTTGTTCCAACAATTCTCGATCGCCTAGACTTATCGTCAACATGCACCACATTGTATTTGTTATCGATGCAATCTCATATGCGATATCGCATGGGTCATCTTACGGTCTGCAGCATTCAATTTGATTTGGCGGTCAAGTCTTCTAGGGTCAGCTGCCCCGAAGCTACGCTCGATAATTGTGGATCATCACCGAAGGACAGTTTACTACGAACCATGCTATATCTCATTTCGGAGCCAAATCATGTTCCGACGATTTCTACGCGACTATCCAAATTCGTACATAATCATTTCTATCGGCGCAACTGATGCGCAACTATCCTCCGAGTACAGTCATGCACGGCCGTCGATGATTCCGCAATTTACGAAACATCTACTCGTATCGAGTTCGAGTCTATCTTATTTCGCGGTCGATACACGAGATGCCATACGCATCGAACAAATGTCGATGACTTATAGTCTCGCCCTGATCAATCACAAAATTTACGATCAACCAAGTTCGTTCCATTCTCGTATCGTTACTTACAAAATTTTATAGTACGAGGCACGCTCTATTTTGTATTCTCACGTCGCTTACATTTCCTTACGTATCGATCTCGATACGCCGTATCCATTTCGATAACGTAAGGGTCAACTTTGAATCCGTTTCAACGTCAGCTTAACTCGCATCGCATACATTCAAGTTCGCAATAAACTTTTCCATACGCATCGACTCGTTCTCCGAATTGTCGCATCCCGCTATACTTCGATCGCGTAACTGAGTTACCGATTATCCAACATCGAATCCTCAAGTCATACGATCTCGTCCTCTAAGTTTTGCGTGTTTTCAGTCGTACTCAAATGAGTTTCGCCGTAACGTAACCAACTATTTCTTAGGCACGATTACTCACTTCAACCAACTCTCTTACCGAAATCGTACATCGTGCGATTCGATTACAATTCGCATCGCCCAACATTCTTATCGAAATTGCAAGTCGTGCGGTTCAATTTCAACGTTTCGAGTTTCCTATCCCGTCGATCCGATTGTTGCCTCAAGGCATAATCGTTTCGCTAGTTCCCGTCATTCGATCGACACATAAGTTTTCAATCGACGTATCATTCAATGTTATAAGTCCCACCTTACCGTTCTAACCGATCATCGAAGAACACTTGCATCAACATGCCGTCGTACAAATTCTCAATCGAGTCTCGGTGCTATCCCGTCTGTTGCGGACAAACCTTCCGTAATTCTCACAAAACGTCGATGCAATTCATCGCACAAGTGGTATTGCATATACCACTCGGAATCGAGCCATTCATTGCATCGATGGTATGCCATATACCACCCGAAAATCAAGTTACTTCCGTCGTAACATACTCTTTACGAACCGACGATCTCTTCTGACTCACGATTTCCGCAGTGATCGTGCTTGATCACAACCTGTAACTCTGATAAATCAAAATCCGACGCAACTCGGCCAATGGATTCATTCGCCAACACAAGCTCGGTGCGCAACCGAACAGATTTCGTTTCTCGATTTATAACGTTTGTTTTCTTTCGTTGCACCTTGTGCAATAATTCATTCTCAATGTCCGTTGCACTTCGTGCAGCGATTTTACTTTGATACGCGTTGTACCACATGCAATAATTTTACTTTCGACATACGTTGCACCACGTGCAATATTTTACTTTCAATACGCATTGCACATCGTGCAATGATTTTTCGATATTTATCGCACGTCGTGCATCGATTTATTTTCGATACGTATTGTATATCATGCAACATTTTATTTTCGACATTCAAAGTCAATGCTCAAATCCGTTCAACACATTCGATATTGACTTATTGCTTTTCATCTCTACGCACATTCAAAATCGATATGTGAATCCGTTCGACACATTCAATATCAACTTTTATTTCCTTTTCAACGCATCATTTACAATTAACGCGTGGCAATTACTGCAGCAACATTCCATGACTTTCATTGTATCGGTGCAACCAACATTTCTCGTATCGTTCGTTGCAACCAACGAATATCTCGAATTACAATTCACGATGTGTTGCATATGCGGCAATAAATCCTTGAATTCACATCTCGCAACTCATTGCACTTATAGCAACAAACCTTTCACGACTTTTCCAGCAGCACCATATAATTTCCAAAACAACACGCGGCAAAATTACATGGTTCGTATTAGACTTATTGTATGGAACATCCAGTGCGGCATAGAGTAGAGTCAAGAGTGATTTCGATTGGTGGTGGGCAACTTTTAGAACTGAAATGAAGCAAGCGTACAGAGGAAATTGAGCCTAGAGCTCTGATACCAATTTGTCACGCCCCGACCAGGAATCACCCGAATCATCGTCCTCGCAGGGGGTGTGATGCCGCACGAGCCTGGAGTTGCGCTCGTGCAAGGCAAGATGACAAGTTCTCAAATGGTTATCTTTGAATTGAACATTAACAATGAAAGAAAAACAGAGTATACGAAACAAATCTCTCTATTGATATTCGAAATCAGATTACAAAGGCTTTCGATAGCCCAACAGAATTTGCCAGATTGGCTACAACACTCAAGTTCTCTCTTGCCTACAAAGGATTTCATCGTTCCATACATCATGCCTTCTATATCTCGGCCGCATCAATCCTGTCGCGAGTCCGAGCGTCAAGCGATCGCATGCTTCAATACGCTTCGGCATTCCAAGCCTCAACGCGTTCATGAAACGCTTCGTATTGACTTAGTTTGATGTATTCCTCGGGACAACTCAACACTTTGTATCGATTCGCATCGATACGTAATCGGGTCAACGCAACTCTTCGAGTCAATGACTCAGCATAATGCACCGTACGGAGCGGGGCATTACATGTGGTACAAAAGAATAATAGATTTCTGGCCCATGCTCCTTGGGCAAATTCTCGTTACCTATATCTGGAAAATAACTAGATCCTTAGGGAACATAGCAAGGCACATAAAATACAAGCTAAAGTACAGTAAATAAAATATCCAGGATAACTAAACCAAATTGATGTGACGCTTTGAGGATAACGTTCATAAGTGCAGACATCTCCAAAGTAAAATACATCAGGGAAGGAATATACATATAGCCATAGCGCCGTGTCAGTGTTTCAATGATAAATAAGAGAGAAACATAGATCATAGGAAACATGTATTCTCTCCGAATAAATATATACATAATACAAAGTCTAAGTGCACAGCATAGCCCGCACAAGTAGTAATTGTCCTCAACTCTCAAGAATCAATAAGTTATAAACTTACCATTCTGACCTTTACAAGACGACAAATGCTATGAAACACTTCTATAAGGAAAAATAAAATGACAACACCAACCCTGTCCTTCAGTCATCAGAAAAATTCGATATCTCAGGAAATCAATATACTGGTATCAGGATAATATATGTGTCAATCATGTGTCGTATCCTACAGGTCTCAACGGAAATAAAATCTATAGAATCACATAAAGGCTCTAGATATCAATACTAGACAACTCAACAGTTGAATGAACCCGAATATAATCCGAAAGCACGATTTATATATCCACTAAGGTCCAAGACAATAACATAAATACAAGAAATAAAATACAAATTGTAAAACATGAACTGATAAATCGAAAGGTGCACTTACCTGATTCTGCAATGTGAAGATAGAATGTTGCTCCAGTGTCAACGCCTCCGGAATCCAATGCTCCTAAATAATTAATTAACTACTTTAAGTATTTAACCAAAAAACTTATAACATGACTATATTATCTAAATTATTATTAAAAACCATAAACAACCATGTCCAAATATCTCATGCAACCATTAAATTCATATACAACATCACACATGTTTTAATGAGATATCGGTACCTAGTTTTACGGCGTCCGACTCCCAAATTTTACGGTCAAGTCTCTACTTCAAGGGCATGCATATAAATCATCAAAAATCATAAAAATAATAATTTTAATACAATTTATATGGATTTAACCTCTGAATCCAGATTTGAAATTTTAATCAATTCAACTTCTAAATTTAGCTATTCCATGTCAGTAACTTATCCGAAAAGCTAGTATATTGACCCTACTTTTCTCGATCAGATCTAAGATGATAAAATCATGAAAATATGTTAAAATAATATTTTAAATAAATAAATGTACATCAAATTCAGTTTTGATAAATTTTAACAATTCCTTAAAGTTTCACATTAATGGTGCTCAAAACTAGCTCTAACGTAACCTGCTGGTTTCTCAACAATCCAACATACAACTTCTAGAGATGAAAATATAGAATAAAAGATATCAAAAATATACTTTTTAAGATATTAAATTCATATTATCTACAGAATTATTAGCATGGAGTTTGAGATGGAAAAAGATAGAATCTTTACCTAAATACCTTGCTAGAAGGGTTGTGGGTGCTCATCCTTGTCAAAGATCCCAACTTTCCTACTTTGTTTACTTGCTAACCCCTTCTTGATGGGTTCAAAGATGTTGGCAATGCTTCTTGAAGGTTGGATGATGAAAATGATGCTTCTAGGGTTTGTTTTGAGTTGTTGGATGGATGGAAGATGAAAATGATGGTTTTTGTGAAGGAGGAAGAAGTTGTTGTTGAAGAAGATAATGTTGATGGTGTTTGTGTGGCAAGGAGTGGCTGAAAAATTGGAGAAGAAGGAAGAGGGTGGTCGGTCAAGGAAGGAAAGGAGGTTTGCTAGGGTTGGGGTTAGGGTTTGGTTGAAGTTCGATATATATAGGCCTCTTAATAGGTTTAAATGCATTATAGGGTTTCCTATTGGATTTGAGGGTGACGGCCACATAGGGGCTACCATGGGTGGCCGGCCCTAGCATAGGGGCCTCATGTGTGGTTGGGTTTGGTTAGTTTGGGATTTGTTTTTTTCGGGTATTGGGTGGTTAGTCCATTGCCAACTAGGATAACACCTAGGACCCTTACTATATTTAGAAACTTTCCTAAAATGGAAACATATAAATTTTAATAAGATATATATACAAAATGTATCAACATGATGGTATTTGAGGGTACTACAACCAACATACGTTTAGGTTTAGTACGGGTCAAGTTCGAGCTAGTTTGCTACAACCGGGTCTCCTAAAAACTCAAAAGCTTATATAATTAATTAATTAATCAAAAATACGATTTGGGTCACAACTTGATGTGTTAACATGCAAGAAACTAAAATATAACTATGATATCCCTACTATGGCTAATATGCTAGACATGGCATCCGACTAAACTAGGCATGCCATAATTTCTAGTCAACATGTGTACCAAAACTCAATCATGACTATGGTCTTTTTTATATAAAAAAGAATTAAAATAAATAAAAAATAACAACTAAAATCCATAAAAATACGTTTAATTTACTTAAAAATTTATTTATTTATAGGGGTTTTACATGCATGCATGAGTAATAAAAGGAGATCCACTCCTTTATGGGTTCGATCAAAAGGGGGCTGATGCTTGGCGAAATTTAAGTGGGATTCTCCCATGTAGGGTTAGCCAAGATAGGTTTTAGGGTTTGGAGTTAGTTCAGAATTAAGGTTATTAGCTAGCTGGTTACGGATTTAATAGATAATTTTATATATAGAAACCACTATATATATATATATATATATATATATATATATATATATATATATATATATATATATCCTGACTACGAGTTCGTTTGGTGAAAGGGTCTGGCCAGGAAGATTCAGCTTTGTGTCTACAAGCTTCTACTGGGCCGCCTTTTGACTAGGGATCGCCTGAGTTCGTTTGGAGTGCAGGTTTCGGATCCCAAGTGTGTGCTTTGCTGTCTAGAGCATGAATCTATAAAGCACATTTTCTTCGAGTGCGCACTGGCATGACAGATCTAGTTGGAGCAGAGTAGAGTGTTAGGAGTGTGCGTCTCCGGAAAGGGTATTAGGGACATCATTACGGTGCTCCGGGATAGCAGGGGTCGAGGGCAGGACTGGTTCCGAACCGCCAGAGTTCGTTTGGCTGCTTCAGTTTGGCATGTATGGCGAGAACGAAACCGTCGAATATTTGAGGGGCTGGTCACCCCTCTGGTAGGCATTCTCCATAACATCGAGTTTGATGTAAATGCTATGGAGAATTGATGAGTGGGAGTCCCACTTTGATTGTATGTTGTAATACTATTGCATTACTTTAGAATAAAATTTACCCTTTTTCTAAATATATATATATATATATATATATATATATATATATATATATATATATATATATATATATATATATATAACCACTCACTTTTGTATCCCTTCTTTCACATCCGTTGGATCTTGTTTAAGTCATTTAATCTTAACCATTGAAAAATCAACAGTTAAGATTAGATGACTTAAAACAAGATCCAATGGGTGTTATCATGTGGGTGCTTGGGGGACGCAAAAGTGAGGGGATGTTGATCCCTCTCTCTCTCTCTCTATATATATATATATAAAGAAGGATGCAGGTGATGGCGCTAGGGTTTCCTCTGGACACAGGAGACGCAGATGAGATCGAAGGGATGAAGCACCAAGGAGAAGGGACCTCTGCCGGAGAACCTGATGCAGTAGACTCTGGAGGGGGTTGGACAATGGTAGAAAGGTGGAGGCGCTCAGGGCCTCAGAGGAGAGGACCAAACGGAGGGGGTAAGTTCTAGTCGGGAGAGGCTCGAATGGAGGGGACGAGACCACCACCACGGGCCAGAACAGGGCGACAAGGAACAACCTACCGTCCGTAAGGGGGCAAATATAAAATACTCGTGGTCACCGCATCACCGCTGGCACCGGATAGAAAAAATCTTCCCAAGATGAACAACCCCAGGAACGACATTGCAGGCGAAACACCAGGAAGCTCAAACTTTAGTAGCATGCCAACGCAAGGGGTTCACCGCAAAGGGAGATGAGAACAATGCCAAAACCAGTAGCGTAGGTGGATCTATGTAAACCAACTATGGTATAGGAGGAAGCCGAACCGCAGTACATAGAGCCAAGCGTCATCAACAGGAAGAAATTGGCATAAATCACACAAGAAGACATCCAAGCAATGACGAAATACTGGAAATACACACTTATTCTCTATGTGATGGGTAATAAGCCGTTCTACGGCCAACTATGGGTGTTTGCGACGAGAGTTTGGCGGCCTAAAAGAGACATGGAGATATTCTCACGAGAGAACTGGTTCTACTTCATTAAGTTCTCTCTAGCTGAGAATCTAGACAGAGTGCTAGAGGAGGGGCATTAACGTTTGATGGTCAGCTAGTTGTGCTCAAAAGATGTAAGCCAGAATCGAGCTTCGAAAAAGATTACCTATCGATGGTCCCTATCTGGATTCGATTGCCCTGGTTATCGCCGCAAAACCCATCTGAACAGACCTGCCCACGGCTCATCGACAGAGACTATCATATGCACATGTGTTCATGGAGATCGACGCAAAAGGAGAATGCCACGTCAAATAAACATTATGCTACCTAATGGAGAATGGTTAACACAAAATGTCGAATATGAATGGGTTCCACCCTCATTCTTAAACTGCCATTGCTTCGGCCATGTACAAACCCAATGTTATGACCCAATAAAGCCTAACATGGAGGAACTACCACATTCGATAGGGCAAGAAGAAGATGGCGGCGATAAGGAAGATGAGATGGCTCTTAACGATAATCAAGAGGTAGCCATGACAGAGGCACGAGATGAGACTATGCATGGCAGGGGCCTATGAGACACCATAATTGCTCCCTCAGTCTTAAGGAATAGAACGATACCAGAATGCACCCATTATAACACATCGAACAATGAAGCATCATTGGTAGTATACGGCAGCAGGAAAGATCAAAGTAGAAACTGTAGAACCCTAGAGGGGGGGTGAATAGGGAAATAAAATTAACTAGAGCAACAGAAGCAATATATGACAAATAAAAGTAAAGAGTAGGAAGATCAAATACAAGATGTATCCTGGTATCCTCGCTTGAGGCAATCCAGTCCCGGAACTCTTTCCGGCTTAAATCTACTATTTAATCAAATAGTACACACGAGTTTGGATCCGAAGAACTCGCCAACTTCAACACGAGTTTGGATCCGAAGACTCGCCAACTTCAACACACAAGTTTTCTTACGAAGGCTCGCCAACTTCAAACAAATGAGAAGAGAACTTGTTAATCTTCTAACACGTGAAGATCGAAAATTACAACTCGTAAATACTCTAGCACTTTGGGAGAGGATGACAATTTGAAAGCTTGGTGGAGTATTAATGGTGAAGCTCTTTTGTGGTCGAAAAAATTTAAAGCTTGTAAGAGATAGACTTTAAAAGGAGAGACTAAAGCTCCTTTTATACTAATCCAAAGTCATAAAGGCAATTCAGCCGTCAACCGGATTATCTGCCGAGTTTCAGCGGAAATCCGTCGGATTATCTGGTCAATAGTAACGGTCATAAAAATAGCCGTTAGATGCATTAAATGCACTTGCTAGATGCCGTTGGATTTGAATTCAAAAGTTGCAAATAAGTCAAGCGGATTATCCGCCGGATTTCAGCAGAAATCCGGCGGATGATCCGAACAATAGCTTACAGACTTGCTGTGAGAGGCTCGGATTATCCGTCGGACTTCCGCGGATGTCCGTCGGATTATCCGAACATTTGGCTCACTAACTTGCTGTGGGCGATCGGATTATCCGACGGATTTATGCGGATGTCCATCGGATTATCCGAACATTGGCTCACTGGCTTGCTGTGAGCGATCGGATTATCCGGCAGATTTCTGCGGATGTCCGTCGGATGATCTGATCATTGGCTCACTAACTTGCTGTGAGTGATCGGATTATCCGGCGGATTTGTCCGAAAATCCGGCAAATTTTCTGCCTCCTTTGAATGACTATTCCACCATTTCTTTCTTTAACATTATCATCCTAACAAAGTACGTACAAAGATTTCCTTGACATTACAGACTCAGGAAAAGAACAAGGATGAGAACCGTCTTCTATGTAGTCTCCAAGCTGGATCTTTTTGCATGTACTGCTTTATAGTCTTTGGCATTTCTTTGTTGTTGTATAACATCATCTTGATATAAGAGAATTGCAGAGCTCCAAGGTCTTTGATAAGCATCATGGAATGGAGATTCCTTTCTTCTATTCTTGCCTATGAAAAGTACAAACTAAAGGCGTACAAGGGTTATTGTGAACAATGATCAAAATCGATATGCCAACAAACTCCCCAATTTTGATAATTGACAAACAATAAGAATAAAGAAAGTAGATCCCCCGTAATTAAGGATCTCCCCCTCAACACGATTTCTCCCCTTTTGTCAGTTAATCAAAGAAGGTGAGAAAAAGATAGAAAATATACTAAACAGAAAAGCATAATATAACTTTCATTTAATAAAAGCAGGGGTACAATAACGAGGCTATGAAAGCCCAACAAAACACACAACTAAAAACATATTTTAAATGTCCCGTAGGACAGCAGAGAACACATACGAAAAGTTCCCGAAGGACCACACAAAACAAGACTAAATAAGGCATCATCAACTGTCAGGCGCATGAGATGGGCCGGCCTCCTGATCTTTATCATCCTCGAGAGCAGTGGTGAAGGCGCCATAAGGGTCGACGCCATCCCGGTACATGAAGCCATAGACGTTAGGATCAGTGAAGCGAGGGCCCGGAAAATCAGGATGAGGAGTGTTAGGATTGAGAAAGGGAGTGTGCTCCTCAAACATGTGCTGAATATAGTAGGCCTGGTCCATAAAGCCGTGGTGGATAAGAGTGCCGAGTCCCCGAGTGTTGGCCTGAATACGCTCATGGGTAGAGAGAGAGAGATCGGCAAACTTGCGATCAATGTAGCGGCGAACATCATGAGTGAGAAGAGTCATCGGAGGAGATGCATGTCCACCGGCAACAGCATGAGCAGTAGTAGGGGCAACAGCAGGAGTCGCACGAGCACGTCCCTTCGATTTGGCAAGAGGGGAGGGACGAGGATCACCAATCGGGCAGTGAGTGAGGACAATACCATTTGCTTCAAGGATCATGGTGATGTACATGCCAAAGAGTAGGGAACGATGAGGAGATTCTCTGATGAGCATCATGGTGTAGATGATGGATTTGGCTAGTAAGAAGGGTTGTCTGGCGACCAGATAGTACATACAGATGAGTTCTTCAGCAGTTATGCTGTCCATATTCCCAGACTTTGGGGTCAGCGTGTGGCAGAGGATGCGATGCATGTCATGGAAAAAAGGACTAAGATCCTTGTCCTCCGGGCGCTGAACAAGAAAGCCCCCGCAGATGTTGAAAAGGAACTCCTCATAAGACATGTCAGGAGAGAAGGAGATGTGGTCGATGGTGCCCGGAAGGGAACGATGTACCTTGCATTCGTCAAGACCAAGAATGGTGGCCAAGGATGCGGCAGTGACGGTGATCTTCATGCCACCAACCTTAGTCTCGAACTCAGGACCTTCCTTGGCGGAAACAAGATTGCAGTAGAACATGCAGATGGCATGTGGATAGTAGTCAACCTGACGCTCGAGGAGGGCATCGAGGTGGGAGAAGCGGAAGTAATCTCGATAGTCTTTGAAGTTGATCCACGAGATGGGTTTCCTGGAGCAGACTGGAGCTTTGTGGTAGAAGGAGAACCATTCCCGGGAATGGGAAGCCGACTTGAAGATGAGTGGATTGTAGCCTTGCATGGGAGGAGAAACAAACACATCAAGGGGAGAAGGCTGAGCGGAGGAGGAGCTTCCGTCATGGCGTTGACGCTTGGTGTGAGAAGCCATGGAGGAAGAGAGAGAGTGAGAGGGATTTGGAGAAGGATGGAAGGATGGAAGGAGAGGAAAAGAAGTTTATAGTGGTTGGAGAGGTGTTAATGAGGGGTTATTATGGTTGGGAACGGATAGAGAGGAAAGGGAACGGATTGGAAGGCAGCCGACGCTTCCGTTTCTGCGCCTGTACCGCAAAAACGAAAAATCCGGCAAATTTATATGTTAATCCGACGGAACATCCGAAAGAAGATAAGATTGAATTAAATGCAGGTAGGTGGTGGGTCACATCTAATTAATGTGATAGCCGTTCGCGGCCGGGTTTGGCGGAGATCAATAAATACGGATAATTCGTCAAATTTCAGCGGTAATCCGGCAGATTTTCCGAACTTGTTAGTCAGAAAGCTGCTGGAATTGAACGGAAAATCCGGCAGATGATTGTGGAAATCCTCCGGAAAATCTGTGAAAGACAGAAAGATGTCAAATAGAGATATCGAGGAGGCCGATTTCTTGACAAATAAAAGTGAATCGATCTTCAGAGAGAGGTTTGGTAAAAATATCAGCAAGTTGATGAGTGGTGTCAATAAATTCAAGACAAATATCACCCTTCAGTTGATGATCCCGTAGAAAGTGATGTCTTATTTCAATGTGTTTTGTGCGAGAGTGACAAATCGGGTTTTTCGTGAGATTAATGGAGCTAGTATTATCACATTTAATAGGGATACATGAAGAGGAAATACCATACTAGTGTCTGTGTCATCCAAAGGATTTGTGCACAACAACACCCTGCCGCTATGTATTCAGCTTCGGTGGTAGAAAGAGCGACGGAGTTTTGTTTCTTGCTAAACCATGATATCAAGGATTTACCCAAGAAGTGACATGTGCCGCTAGTACTTTTTCGGTCAAGTTTGCATCCGGTAAAATCCGCATCCGATAAACCGCGAAGCTCAAAGGATGATGTAGTGACCCGAAATTCGTGATACGTATTTTATACGTGTTCGTATTTCTGACCCGTATTTCTCTTTTCCTTGATTAGTTAGTTGTGGTTTATTTTCATATTTAGCATTGTGGTTTAATTATTATTTATCGTTCGTAGATTAATTTTGATTAATGGAGCTTGGTTTATTGAGTATTTTATTACATGGTTCCTCATGGCATTACATTGGCTTGGTTTGGTTCAGTTTAATGGGTTTGGCTTGGTTGGGTTTTATGTAAACCAAACCACTCCCACCTACCACCATCCCCATTATTTAACCCTTTCTCCTTCTCTCTTTTCATTAATATCTTCTTCTTCCCCACCATTAATTCTTTACCTACTAGAGAGAGAGAAGAGAGAGGTCTAGGCAAGTGCAACTTGCTTCATGGAGGAACTCAAATTTTATTGCTTCATTCTCTTCCTTACAGCATTTTAACTTACTTTAGTACTTGGCATTTTCACTTTCCATGGCTAGATTCTTCTAGATCTAAGTTTACTTTATTTTCGGATTTCTTGGGTTTTGATCTACTTAATCCTGTTATTTTTGAGTTTTGATGGTTTCATGTTGTAGAGAATTTCGTTCTACCCCATTTTGACCTATGGAAGTTCGGATTTGGACTCCGGATGAAAGTTTCATGGAGCTTGGAGCATGGACTCTTGGCGTTCTTCTTCTCGGAAGCTTGGAGAAGAAGAACAGTGCAAGACTTGACCGCATGAATACTTCATGCGGTAAGTGATTCTGAGCCTCATGAGCCTTCATACGACAGTCCTGGCCGCAGGGGCTTGACTTGACCGCATGAACATTTTATGCGGCAAGTGCTCTCACAGCCGCATGAACTTTTTCCCACGAGCCGCATAGACCAGTTACTCGCTGGCCGCATGAGGACTCGAGTCCTCTCAGCCGCATGACTGTCTGGATCCCCTGGCCGCATAGGCCCTGATCCTCGAGCCGCATGAGAACCCCCAGACCCAGCCGCATGGACTTCTTAGTCCGGGCCGCATGACCCTGATTCATCCCAGCCGCATATGCATCTTTTATTTTCGGAGCCGCATGGGCTTCTACTAAGCCGCATGCGCCTGGCCCAGATCCAGCCGCATGGACTTCTCTTCCGCTAGCCGCATGAGATTCACCTAATTGGGCCGCATGCGCACTCGTCCCCCCTGAGCCGTATGCGCCCCTCTTGTCTTGGCCGCATGGGTTCCAGTGACCCTGGCCGCATGCGCTCACCTAATTGAGCCGCATGTGTCTTATCCTCCCCTGGCCGCATAGGCCTGAGCCGCATGACTTGAACTTGAAAATCATGAATTCATTTGATATGTTTGGAATTGATAATTGAGCATGACGTGATAGTGACCCGTAGTGGTGCACTCTTGACATGATAACCTGACATGACCTGATAGTGGCCCGTCGTGGCGCACTCCTGACTAGCACACTTGATATGATAAACCTGACATAATTATCTCGAATAGCTATTGCGACGGCTACCTGACATGACATGACCTGTATAATTAATCCTGACACCGTGGTTGTTTTTATTGATTGTGCCTGTATAAACTACGAGTCCGGTTGTGTCTTGCATCATGTCTAGGGCATGATCCTTGAGTACCACGGTCAGGGATTCATACTGAATCTTGCTAGGTTAATGACTAGATTGATCAAATAGTTCATGGAGAATTTCCCAGTTACCTGTTGCCCCTTTGGTCCCGGCCTTATATAAATATATACATGGAATTTGTTGCTATCCGTCGAGATGAGCGCACTTCCAGCCGGCCGTCGAGTGTGGTACCTTAGGACACATGTATCTTACTACAGTGTGTCTGCTATATCCTGCTATCTTTTTCTTTACTTGCTGGGATCACTCAGGTAGTAACAAACAGGTAATCGGACTTGGGATTCTCATTTGCATCTTGCTAGTAACTAGGCCTGTGATAACCCTAGTTAGTTAAAGTAGCAAGCCGTACTTACTGCTTGGCCGTGATTGATTGTATGAGAATAACATGTCTAGTCTTGTCTTGATCCTGTACAAGATTGTTACATGTCTCAATTTCTTATATTTACCTTGCCGATAAATGGTGGGAGAAGCCAAGTTTCGTTCAGACGAAGGGTTACAACCTCGGTCCTTGTTTGGTTTACGGGTTGTAACCTGGTTATCTGAATAGTCCCATAGTTATCTCATCGTATATCATCCTGTCATGCTTTTCCATATGTTCTGTCTTTTATTGATTCCGTACAAGATTGTCTTTTATATTCACCTGTCCTGCTTTTTTAATTACTGTCTCTTATTATGTAATTATATTCTTGTGCTAATTTGCTGGTTTTAGTTCCTAAGTGAAGCCTCCTTTGTGGCACTTGCTCTTTCTGGGGTCTGACCCAACTGGTTTTGTATGGCCAGATACCGGAGCAGCAACAAATGATCTACCTGCTTTCCAGCCAGATGGTGACCACTAGAGGGAATCCTGGCAACAAGTGGGTTTCTTTTGTTCTCCCACTGTAATTGTACATTATTTTTTTGAGGCGTTTAGCCGCCGAGCAAGTGTTAGCTCGTGTATATTTTACTTACTGTCTGCCTACGGGCTATAACATGATTGGCAACTCGAGGTTGATCATGTATAACTTAACTCTTGCTAGTCCTTACATTTTGTACGACTAGCTTCATGATCATCTGGATATGTAATATTTGGGACGCCTTACAATTGTATATTTGGTGGTCTGATATCTTGTAACTATTATTAGTTGGTTGAGATTGAGACAATAGGATAATTTATGACCTTAAGAGACTGATGGCTTGTAGATAAACCCTCACATATCTAGACAGCCGTGACCGTATGGTGAGATGGATTCCATTTCATTATACGTAGCTGGCTATGTCTGCCCCCGCTCTCCAGTATTCTGGTTCTGGGGCGTGACATGGTTTAAGTGGTGGCCCATGCAGGTCTTGTTAATCAAGAAATGTGAGGGTTTACCGGATAGATGTCTCAATCTGTACTCGCCTTTGATCTCCACTCGTATCTTCTTATCTCCTTGGATCCCTAACTGGATAACATGCTTGCATCATTGTTCTATCCTGGTCCTTCCTTAATATTCCTGATGTCATTACTTCAGTGGCATCGCTCCTGTTGATCAGCCAGAAGAAGTTCGGCCGGCAGACCAGCAACAGTGAGAAAATTGAGATCAGTCCTCAGCAGCCGCCTCTCGAGCCATGCCTTCTGGAGAACCAGAACCTCCAGTCCAGCCAGTTCAGCTAGCAGGGTCAGAGGATGGGGTCTTGATAGGGCTCGTCCGTGAGTTGCTTGCGTCTCAAGATCGTCGAGGTGATGCCTTGCAGCAAGCAGTACAAGAAGCTATGAGCGGAAGTGGTCCTCGAAGGAATAGTGCGGTCAACAATTTCAAGCGCCTGAACCCTCCCTTCTTCGATGGCAGCGAGGATGCTATTGCTGCAGATGCCTGGCTACAGGACATTGAAGTTATCTTGGAGGCAGCCAGGACCCCTGAAGTAGAGAAGTTGGCGGTAGTGCGCCTGCAGTTACTAGATCTAGCCCGCAGCTGGTGGGCTATACAAGCAGCGAGTTTGGGTACGCCCGTCATGTGGGCGGTATTCAGTGATATGTTCCAGACCAAGTACTTCGATGCAGTGGCTAGGTATGACCTGCAGACCAGGTTTAGTAATCTCAGGCAGATGAACAGGACGGTCGACGGATATGCGGCCAAGTTTTCAAGGTTGAGTCGGTTTGCTCCCACCTTGGTGGCAACCGAGCTAGACAGAGCACAGCGATTTCAGCAGGGGCTCCACTTGGAGATCATATTGGCAGTAGAGCAGTTCGAGCACAGAACTTTTGATACGGTGTTGCGAGCAGCAAGGAGGCACGAGTATACCTCCCAGAGAATAGTGGATAGGACCGGAGGTCGGAAGCGGTCCCATAGTCAAATGAATCAGTCTTCAGCCCCGGCAGCCAGGGCTTTGACTATTGGAGCTCCGAGGTGAGCAGCTTCAGTTACGTCGGTCCAGCACTCAACCCCGACGTACTCTCAGCAGAAACAGAAGCAAGCACAGTCTTCCGCCGTGGACTGTTCTTATTGTGGAAAGCCTGGACACGTGGTAGTGGAGTGTCGCAAGGCGTTGGGATTGTGTTTATTATGTGGAGCACCGGACCATAGGGTGGGGTCCTGCCCATTCAGAGTTGATTCAGCATCGACAGTATCTAGTCCCTCGGTTATGGGACCAGCACCAGCACCAGCACCAGAACCAGCTCCAGTTCACAAACCACAGCAGCTCCCGTTCCCTGGTCCATTGCCGTCTCAGGCCCAGGCCTTCCAGCAACAGAGGCCTCAGCAGTTCGCCCTAGCCCAGGCCCAGATCCAGAATCGGCGGAGAGGTATCTGTGTCCTATTGTCTTGCTTTCCGCCGTCGTCATGTGGGACACATGTCATGTTTCATGTATCCTAAATACAACGGTATATCCCGGGCCCGAGCCATTTCCTAGATCATTCGAAAACGGTTATTGGTACCAACCTTTTCGTATGAGGAGAGGCCCGTGTCCATGTTTGACCAAAGAGAGAGACCTCAAGCGCAAGACTATCAGTTTAGTTCGTGTTGCTTGAGTTCATCGCTCCTTGAGAGAGTCAAACGTGGGAGTGTGAGGATGATATCCGATCACATTATCCCAATCGGTTTTGGCTCGTGAGGTGTAATATCTTCCTTATGCCTTGTACTTCGATTCCTTGCTTGCATGTATGATTGTATGATTGATTGGTGGCGTAGATTGCTTGCGATAGTATAGCTGTCCCGACATCCCTAGCCTCTTGATTAAATTTCGAGGACGGAATTTTTTTAAGGTGGGTAGGATGTAGTGACCCGAAATTCGTGATACGTATTTTATACGTGTTCGTATTTCTGACCCGTATTTCACTTTTCCTTGATTAGTTAGTTGTGGTTTATTTTAATATTTAGCATTGTGGTTTAATTATTATTTATCGTTCGTGGATTAATTCTGATTAATGGAGCTTGGTTTATTGAGTATTTTATTACATGGTTCCTCATGGCATTGCATTGGCTTGGTTTGGTTCAGTTTAATGGGTTTGGCTTGGTTGGGTTTTATGTAAACCAAACCACTCCCACCTACCACCATCCCCATTATTTAACCCTTTCTCCTTCTCTCTTTTCATTAATATCTTCTTCTTCCCCACCATTAATTCTTCACCTACCAGAGAGAGAGAGAAGAGAGAGGTCTAGGCAAGTACAACTTGCTTCATGGAGGAACTCAAATTTTATTGCTTCATTCTCTTCCTTACAGCATTTTAACTTACTTTAGTACTTGGCATTTTCACTTTCCATGGCTAGATTCTTCTAGATCTAAGTTTACTTTATTTTTGGATTTCTTGGGTTTTGATCTACTTAATCCTGTTATTTCTGAGTTTTGATGGTTCCATGTTGTAGAGAATTTCGTTCTACCCCATCTTGACCTATGGAAGTTCGGATTTGGACTCCGGATAAAAGTTTCATGGAGCTTGGAGCATGGACTCTTGGCGTTCTTCTTCTCGGAAGCTTGGAGAAGAAGAACAATGCAAGACTTGACCGCATGAATACTTCATGCGGCAAGTGATTCCGAGCCGCATGAGCCTTCATACGACAGTCCTGGCCGCAGGGTCTTGACTTGACCGCATGAACATTTTATGCGGCAAGTGCTCTCACAGCCGCATGAACTTTTTCCCGCGAGCCGCATAGACCAGTTACTCGCTGGCCGCATGAGGACTCGAGTCCTCTCAGCCGTATGACTGTCTGGATCCCCTGGCCGCATAGGCCCTGATCCTCGAGCCGCATGAGAACCCCCAGACCCAGCCGCATGGACTTCTTAGTCCGGGCCGCATGACCCTGATTAATCCCAGCCGCATATGCATCTTTTATTTCCAGAGCCGCATGGGCTTCTACTAAGCCGCATGCGCCTGGCCCAGATCCAGCCGCATGGACTTCTCTTCCGCTAGCCGCATGAGATTCACCTAATTGGGCCGCATACGCACTCGTCCCCTCTGAGCCGTATGCGCCCCTCTTGTCTTGGCCGCATGGGTTCCAGTGACCCTGGCCGCATGCGCTCACCTAATTGAGCCGCATGTGTCTTATCCTCCCCTGGCCGCATAGGCCTGAGCCGCATGACTTTCTAATAACCCTGTGTATTATTATTTATCATTAATTACCCATGTTTTGTAACTCCTTATTGTATATTTTTTTACGCCCATTTTATATCATTACGCCTTTTGTCCTGAACTTGAAAATCATGAATTCATTTGATATGTTTGGAATTGATAATTGAGCATGACGTGATAGTGACCCGTAGTGGTGCACTCTTGACATGATAACCTGACATGACCTGATAGTGGCCCGTCGTGGCGCACTCCTGACTAGCACACTTGATATGATAAACCTGACATGATTATCTCGAATAGCTGTTGCGATGGCTACCTGACATGACATGACCAGTATAATTAATCCTGACACCGTGGTTCTTTGCATTGATTGTGCCTGTATAAACTACGAGTCCGGTTGTGTCTTGCATCATGTCTAGGGCATGATCCCTGAGTACCACGGTCAGGGATTCATACTGAATTTGGCTAGGTTAATGAATAGATTGATCAAATAGTTCATGAAGAATTTCCCAGTTACCTGTTGCCCCTTTGGTCCCGGCCTTATATATATACATGGGATTTGTTGCTATCCGTCGAGATGAGCGCACTTCCAGCCCGCCGTCGAGTGTGGTACCTTAGGACACATGTATCTTACTACAGTGTGTCTGCTATATCCTGCTATCTTTTTCTTTACTTGCTGGGATCACTCAGGTAGTAACAAACAGGTAATCGGACTTGGGATTCTCATTTGCATCTTGCTAGTAACTAGGCCCGTGATAACCCTAGTTAGTTAAAGTAGCAAGCCGTACTTACTGCTTGGCCGTGATTGATTGTATGAGAATAACCTGTCTAGTCTTGTCTTGATCCTGTACAAGATTGTTACATGTCTCGATTTCTTATATTTACCTTGCCGATAAATGGTGGGAGAAGCCAAGTTCCGTTCAGACGAAGGGTTACAACCCCGGTCCTTGTTTGGTTTACGGGTTGTAACCTGGTTATCTGAATAGTCCCATAGTTATCTCATCGTATATCATCCTGTCATGCTTTTTCATATGTTCTGTCTTTTATTGATTCCGTACAAGATTGTCTTTTATATTCACCTGTCCTGCTTTTCTTAACTACTGTCTCTTATTATGTAATTATATTCTTGTGCTAATTTGCTGGTTTTAGTTCCTAAGTGAAGCCTCCTTTGTGGCACTTGCTCTTTCTGGGGTCTGACCCAGCTGGTTTTGTATGGCCAGATACCGGAGCAGCAGCAAAGGATCTACCTGCTTTCCAGCCAGATGGTGACCACTAGAGGGAATCCTGGCAACGAGTGGGTTTCTTTTGTTCTCCCACTGTAATTGTACATTATTCTTTTGAGGCGTTTAGCCGCCGAGCAAGTGTTAGCTCGTGTATATTTTACTTACTGTCTGCCTACGGGCTGTAACATGATTGGCAACTCGAGGTTGATCATGTATAACTTAACTCTTGCTAGTTCTTACATTTTGTACGACTAGCTTCATGATCATCTGGATATGTAATGTTTGGGACGCCTTATAATTGTATATTTGGTGGTCTGATATTTTGTAACTATTATTAGTTGGTTGAGATTGAGACAATAGGATAATTTATGACCTTAAGAGACTGATGGCTTGTAGATAAACCCTCACATATCTAGACAGCCGTGACCGTATGGTGAGATGGATTCCATTTCATTATACGTAGCTGGCTATGTCTGCCCCCGCTCTCCAGTATTCTGGTTCTGGGGCATGACAGATGAGGATTTTGGATACCATAGCCCCAAGTTAATGGTGCCCTTGGGATACCGAAAAATACGTTTTACGGCACATAAGTGAGATTCTTTGGGATTTGCTTGATATCGAGCATAAAGTCAAATACTAAACATAATGTCGGGACGGCTAGCAGTAAGATAAAGTAAACTACCGATCATACCTCGATACTTACGAATGTCGACGGATGTACCATCTTCATCATTGTCAAGCTTTGTCGTTGTTGCCATAGGAGTCCTCATTGATTTGGATGAGTCAAGTTCAAAATGCTTGAGGATATCCTTTGTGTATTTTGCTTGATTGATGAAGGTCCCTTTGGGTCCTTGTTTGATTTGTAAGCCCAAAAAGAATGAAAGTTCATCCATCATGCTCATTTCAAATTCTTCCTGCAAAACTTTAGCAAATTCTACGCAAAGTGTATTGTTAGTAGAACTAAAGATAATGTCATCGACATAAATTTGAACCGATAAAAGAGTCCCATCATATAATTTGATAAAAAATGTGGTGTCGACTTTTCCCTTTGAAAAATTGTGAGAAATAAAAAAGAAGCTAAGGCGCTCATACCAAGCACGGGGAGCTTGTTTGAGGCCATAAAGGGCTTTGTGAAGTTTGAACACGTGATTAGGAAATTGAAAGTCTTCAAAGCCGGGAGGTTGTTTAACATAAACTTCCTCTTTAATAATACCATTCAGAAAAGCACTCTTAACATCCATTTGAAAGAGCTTAAAGTCATTAAAACAAGCAAAGGCACAAAGCATACAAATGGATTCAAGACGTGCAACCGGAGCATAGGTTTCATCATAGTCAATGCCTTCCTCTTGGTTATAGCCTTGAGCAACCAATCGGGCCTTGTTACGAGTCACTAACCCATCTTCATTAAGTTTGTTATGAAACACCCATTTTGTTCCAATAATGGGGTGATTGCTAGGTTTTGGGACAAGTTCCCAAACCTTGTTTCGCTCAAATTGATTTAACTCCTCTTGCATAGCTATCATCGAAAATTCATCAAGAAAAGCATCATTAACATTTTTAGGCCCTATTTGAGAGATTAAAGCCACGTTAGCACAAAGATCACGAGTGGCGGATCTAGTGCTAATACTGGAGGAAGGATCCCTAATGATAAGCTCCTTAGGATGATTGGTGACAAATCTCCATTCTTTTGGGAGATCCTTTTGAGGAGGCTCGAGAGGAGAAGACTCTTTTGATGGAGTCACAACTTCATTGTTAGATGAAGAAGGACGATCTTCAATAGAGGAGTTCTCCAACCCAAACGAGATGTCATCAATATCCTCGGATGAGAAGAATGTAGAAGAGTTAAGTTCATTAAAAGAGACATTGATTGACTCTTCGACAACAAGACTTCTTTTATTAAAAACACGAAAACCTTTACTATGAGTACAGTATCCAAGGAATATTCCTTCATAGGTTTTTTCTTCAAACTTGCCTAGGTTATCCTTGGTATTCAAAATAAAACAATTACAACCAAAAACTTTAAAATATTCAATAGAGGGAATTTTGTCAAACCAACGCTCATAAGGAGTCTTCTTAGAAATAGGTCTAATCAAGACCCTATTTATAACATGACATGCCGTATTAACGGCTTCCTCCCAAAAATATTGGAGGAGCTTATATTGGTTTAACATAACCCGGGCCATATCGCTAAGGGTTCTATTCTTTCTCTCCACAACACCATTTTGTTGAGGAGTTCGTGGACAAGCAAAATCATGTCCAAAACCATTCTTTTCACAAAATCTTTTGAAATCGGCATTATCAAATTCTCCTCCATGATCACTTCTAATTTTGTTAATAGAAAAACCTTTCTCATTTTGAACACGTTTACAAAAGGCAACAAATTCACGAAAAGTATCACTTTTGCAAGCAAGAAAAATAACCCAAGTAAATCTCGAAAAATCATCAAATAAAACAAAAGCATAAAGCTTGCCTCCAAGGCTAGCAACTCTACTAGGACCAAAAAGATCCATATGGATAAGTTGAAGAGGTCTAGAAGTACTCACAGAGTTGATTGATTTGAAGGATGACTTTGTTAACGAACTCTTCTCGCATTCTTCACACACCATATCCTTTTTGAACGGGATACTTGGGAGTCCTCTTACGAGCTTCTTGGTAGCAAGACGAGAGATGGTATCCATGTTGGCATGTCCGAGCCTCGTGTGCCAAAGCCAACTCTCATCATTTTTAGCAACTAAGCACCTGTCATTGTTAGTGTCTTCAACAAGATATAAAACATAGATATTGTTTTCTCTAATTACTTCATAAACAATAGATCCATTAGAGCTATCGGTAATGAAGCATTTGAGCTTAACAAACTTAATATCATAACCATTATCGGTAAGATGACTGATACTAAGAAGATTGTGTTTAAGATTAGTAACAAGACACCCATTCTTAATACAAGGATAAAGAGGGGAACCTATATTACCATTCCCTATAATGTGACCTTTAAGATTGTTATCAAAAGAGACGTGTCCTTCCTTATTCATCGATAGCATTGTAAATAATGAAGCATCCCCGGTCATGTGCCGTGAACAACCGCTATCGAGAATCCACTTGCTTCTAGCATGAGAAGGACTCCTCACCTACAACATAAGTTGAAGATGAATATTTTGGTACCCATGATCTTATGGGTCCATGAGTGTTAGTCTTAGGAACCCACATAAAAACTTTCTTGTCAACAAGTTTCCTTGTATGACAATAATTGGTTGTATGTCCATGCAAGCCACAGTAATTACAAATCATAGAGGATTTAGAAGAAGATATGTGAGAATCATGCATATGTGAATCTCTAGTACGAGGAGCTCTAGCATTAGTATTATGATGATGATAATAAAAAGCATGATGCGAAGTGTTTTTCTTAACAAAAGTTCCTTTCTTTGTGTTAGAAAAGGATTTATGTGTAGTGTTCATGTAAGAAGTATGCCTAGCATTGTGATGAGTATGGAGGTGTCTCGGAGCATGCATGTGAGTAGTGTTCTTATTACCTAATTTCTTACTCTGTAAAAGAAGATCATTATGCTTAATATAAGTGTGATATTCTCTCCTATTAGCATCTTGAACTTTGTGCATAGCAAATTCATAAGAGCTTCTCATGGATTGAATCTCATCATCCTTTTTCTTGATGTGTCAAAAGATTCTTGAAACTTGAGTCGCAAAGACTCTATTTCATCCGTGTCAGAAGCAGGAGATTTTTCCTTTACATCAATAATGATGCTTGAGAGTCTTTCTACTTCTAGTTGAAGAGCATCAATCTCTTTTAGAGATTTCTTATATTTATTCCTAACACCTTTGTGCTCTTTATGCAATTCAAGGATAGCTTTCTCCAAATCATCATAAGTAAGAGTATTTAGGGAGAGATCATCAAGTACCTCATCGGTTGCCATGAGACAAACGTTGACATTGTGTTTACACTTTTTGTCGTTGTCGGAGTCGCTTGCGTCACTCTCACACCAAATGCTTGTGTTGGCAAATTTCCTGGAGGACGAGCTTCCCTTGCTAGGCTTCTCGTACTTGCTTGAGTCTTTTCTTATCATCGGACAGTCCCTCTTGATGTGTCCGGGTCTTCTGCATTGATAGCACGCCGGATCTTCTTCATTGTCCCATCTGAAGCGGTTGGCTTTGTTGAATTTAAGGAACTTCCGGAAGTGCTTAGCTGTGAGAGCTATTTCTTCATCGTCGTCCGACTCATTGTCGTCGGAGCTATCCTTGGAGTAGGACTTTGTAGCTTTGAGAGCACGAGATTTCTCCTTCTCTTTGGTCTTCTCCTTCTCCTTCTCTTGTATGGAGGATTCCTCTTGATCCTTCATATCGAGTTCATGAGTCATTAGCTTACCCATGAGAGTCTCAAGGTTCATGACTGTCAGGTCATTCCCCTCAATGATTGCGGTAGCTTTAGGACTCCAAACTTTCGTCAGTCCTCTAAGAATTTTTCTGATCTTTTCATGAGCAGGATATTCCTTACCAAGAGAAGAGAGAGGATTAATAATATCACCAAAACGAGTAAACATGCAAGTAATAGATTCATCATTCTTCATCTTAAATGACTCATATTCTTGTGTGAGTCTACTAATCTTGGATTCCTTCACTTGTGAAGTACCCTCGTGTGTGACTTCAAGTAACTTCCAAATCTCATTGGATGTCTTGCAAGTAGAGATTCGGTTGAATTCACTACTGTCGAGAGCACAATAAAGAGCGTTTATTGCCTTGGCATCTTGACTCGCAAGCTTCTTGGTGTTTTCAGTGAGTGTGTCCCTAAGGGTGTCAGAAGCAATATCCTCAATAACTCTGGAAAGAGTAGGAAGACCATTTATCACATAATCCCATAAATCAAAATCTATGGACTTCAGATAAATGCTCATCCTAATCTTCCAGTAGTTATAGTTGGTTCCATCAAATAGGGGAGGCCTATTTGTGGAGTGTCCTTCATTGTGGAAGGTGTTGATACTAGGGTTAGAGGCCATGGATCACTCAAAGGGTGTAAATCCAAATCAAGAGAACAAAGCTCTGATACCAATTGTAGAACCCTAGAGGGGAGGTGAATAGGGAAATAAAATTAACTAGAGCAACAGAAACAATATATGACAAATAAAAGTAAAGAGTAGGAAGATCAGACACAAGATGTATCCTGGTATCCTCGCTTGAGGCAATCCAGTCCCGGAACTCTCTCCGGCTTAAATCTACTATTTAATCAAATAGTACACACGAGTTTGGATCCGAAGAACTTGCCAACTTCAACACGAGTTTGGATCCGAAGACTCGCCAACTTCAACACACGAGTTTTCTTACGAAGGCTCGCCAACTTCAAACAAATAAGAAGAGAACTTGTTGATCTTCTAACATGTGAAGGTCGAAGATTACAACTCGCAAATACTCTAGCACTTTGGGAGAGGATGACAATTTGAAAGCTTGGTGGAGTATTAATGGTGAAGCTCTTTTGTGGTTGAGAAAATTTAAAGCTTGTAATAGATAGACTTTAAGATGAGAGACTAAAGATCCTTTTATACAAATCCAAAGTCATAAAGGCAATTCAACCGTCAACCGGATTATTCGTTGGATTTCAGCGGAAATCCGTCGGATTATCCGGTCAACAGTAACGGTCATAAAAAGAGCTGTTAGATGTATTAAATGCACTTGCCAGATGCCGTTGGATTTGAATTCAAAAGTTACAAATAAGTCAAGCGGATTATCCGTCGGATTTCAGCAGATATCCGGCGGATGATCCGAACAATAGCTTACAGACTTGCTGTGAGAGGCTCGGATTATCCGTCGGACTTCCGCGGATGTCCGTCGGATTATCCGAACATTTGGCCCACTAACTTGCTGTGAGCGATCGGATTATCTGACGGATTTATGCGGATGTCCGTCGGATTATTCGAACATTGGCTCACTGACTTGCTGTGAGCGATCGGATTATCCGGGGTATTTCTGCGGATGTCCGTCGGATGATCCGATCATTGGCTCACTAACTTGCTGTGAGTGATCGGATTATCCGGCGGATTTGTCCGGAAATCCGGCAGATTTTTCGCCTCCTTTGAATGACTATTCCACCATTTCTTTCTTTAATATTATCATCCTAACAAAGTATGTACAAAGATTTCCTAGACATTTACAGACTCAGGAAAAGAACAAGGATAAGAACCGTCTTCCATGTAGTCTCCAAGATGGATCTTTTTGCATGGACTGCTTCATAGTCTTTGGCATTTCTCTTTGTTGTTGTATAACATCATCTTGATATAGGAGAATTGCAGAGCTCCAAGGTCTTTGATAAGCGTCATGGAATGGAGATTCCTTTATTCTATTCTTGCATGTGAAAAGTACAAACTAAAGACGTACAAGGGTTATTGTGAACAATGATCAAAATCGATGTGCCAACAGAAACATGGAGTCCAATTAGGATACATAATTAGAAGATGAAGAAACAACTAATGGCAACAAGAAAGCTAAAGCTAGTAAGGCATACCACAATCAAGGGGATATGAAGACATGTCCTTAGGGGACCCAATGAGCAAACATGACAGCGTCGATACCAACCCTCAAAGCAAGGCGCTCACCAAGGACAACCCAGAGTGGCTCATGCTACAACAAGACAACCGCACAAGTAACAAAGATGAGGATATGGCTCTCTTCCCATGTACATGAGAAAGCCAACGATGACAACGGGACGCATCATCACCCAGTTTCTAAATGACATTCCTCACTTGGAATGTCATGGAAGACAATTCCATTGGTCGATGGAAGGAGGTACAAAATATTGTTTGTAGGAACAAGTACTCAATTTTCTCTATTATTGAGAGCAAAATCAAATCAAAGGGCAGCTTGTGGAACAGACTCCTCATAAGTTGGAAGCTGTTCACAACCTTCACATCTGTGAGATGGCACACATTTGGATCCAATGGGATACTCAGATCTGGTCGGGAGAGGTAAGACACCTATCTAATCAACTGATTATTGTTGATTTTACTAACAAAGGTGGATTGAAAGTCATCCTGGGTACGATTTACGACCATAATGATAGGAGACGCAGGTTCAAACTCTGGATGGAAATCATCCACGTAGCAGCCGAGATTGGTGACAGCATGCTTCTGCTACTATGTGGTGACTTCAACTCAATACTCACAACCTAAAAAAATAGGCGGGCGCCAGTACCAGACTCTATACTTGCTGACTTCTAAAATTGTCTCATGGGATCAGGCAAGAGCTGTGTCAACATAACGGGTCATCTTTGGTCATGGAACAACCGTTCAAAAACCAGCCGGGTCGTTTGCCAACTTGACCGAGCCATATATAACAACAAATGGTTGGACAAATTACCTTTAATACTTGCGGAAGGGCTCACAGTGGCACTAGCAACCATACTCCCATCCTTATTAGATTGGTGGCCAACATGAGCATTAAACGGAGGCCATTTTGCTATTGCAACACCTGGACTGAAGAAGAGGGGTACATGAAGCTGTCGCACGAGTACTCGACCTGTATATACCAGGCAATGTCCAATTTTGTTTAACAAAAAATTGAAAAGGGTTAAGGCTACTCTCTGTGAATGGAATACGCTGAAGCCGCGGACGTCTATTTGTAAGAAGGAAAGAGTCCAAAGCGAGCTACAGGAAGCCCTCCAGGTGACGCCTACAGATGAAACCATTAAGTTCAAGCCCAGGCAGAGGTCAGGAGAGCTCGTCAGTTATAAGAGATTCAACTTCAGCAGAGAGCCAAATGCGCTTGGCTCAAAGACAGCGACCGCTGCTCTAAATTCTTCTACGCTACCATCCGAGCTCAACAACACACTAACTCAATGGCAGCCCTGTGTAGAAGCATAGAATTTCAGAACCAGAAAGTTTATGCGCCAGACTACATGTGCCAAAGCTTGGACAAAGTGCTTCACAGCAAAAAGCAACAAATATAGACATTGAAAGAGGACTTTTTACTTAACATATAAAAGTCTATTACATGTCTAAGAAAGACTGTACAAGGAAGAAATTTCTACAAAGAAAAGATCCTAAGTCTACAGCCAGCAGCCAACATGCGCCCTCAAGTAGGCACAACAATCAACATGAGCCCTCAGCCAGGCACATCCCACCATGCGCCCTCAGCAAGGCACATCCTTTTCAGCAGCTTAGTTATGTGCATCAGTTATGTGCATCCCTTGGACAGCTCGGTTATGTGCATCCCTTCAGCAGCCCAGTTATGTGCCGCTCTTCCAGCCAGGCTCACCTGATAAATACTTCGACTAATAAAGCATTTATTGAGCAGAACGAGGGTGGCAATCAACCCTCTAGCCCAGGAAGGAAAAAGAACCATAAGCCAACCTGTGGCCAGGGGAGGCTTCGAAAGAGCCTCCAAAGCCAAAGGAAGACCGTGATCGAAACTGCGGCCAAAGGAACAGCTTTCAACACAACCAGAATGGGCTACACCCATTTTGAAGGAAGAAAGAGCCACCAAAGCCGTAGCACCGCAATTTCGATCTACAGCTCTTCCTGTACAACGGAGACAAGGCTCATACATCCCTATCTTTGGATGCAACAGGCACCTTCTGCCTGCCTCAGAAGCCCTCGACTCCGATTTTTGGATATAACAGTCACCTTCAAGTGCATCAATGAAGACATTGCGTCGCATCTTCACCCTCGGAAGCATCTCATCAACAGAATGCATTCGAGTAAACGAGTTCATGTCGGAAAGATGTGAGAGAACGAAAAGCAAACCCTCTCTCCATACCACTATTTATAGGCTGGGCAAATCAAACCCATGCGCCAAGTGGATGGCTCTCCGAATTCCGTGCAATAAATTTGCATTAAATGGATGAACCGGACGCTTCGAATTCAGCCAAGTCAAAACGGCTATTTAAAGCACTCGAAGAACGTAACAGTTGCACCATCAAAGATGTCTCACGAAGCGGATGCGCCGGCCAGACCGCGCATCACACAGACGCGCCCTTTAACATCAAGCGCATCACCTAGACGTGCCCTTCAGTACCAAGAGCATCACAGGGGATGCGCCCCCATGCGTCCCCATGTGCCTAGTGGAATGCCAACTGACGTGCCCACTCAGCTGTCCATCGAATGTCACAAACATTAAATACTGAATTGACAGAGTTGGCAGCACGCCTTCCAAAGTCTGAACAGTCGGCAGCTTTTTCAGAAGATGAAGCATCGCCAACGTCAGCATCATCATCACTCCCCTCCGACGGCTACTGCCACATGGCCACCCAACCATTTCGCATGCGCCTTCGCGGCCACGCGTCCAAATCTGCATACGCCTCAAAAGCTGTGCGCCTCAGACTTTTCACTGATCCCTAAAGACAGATGGAAAGTCACTGTTACAACTCTGCATGCGCCTCAAAAGCCATGCGCCCTAGACTTCTCCCTGATCCCAAAAGACAGGAGTAAAGTCACTACTGAAGCTCTGCATGTACCTCAAAAGCCATGCACCCAGAATGGTTCGTGACTCCTAAAGGCTACGAGCCAAAGTCTCCTCATGCGCCCAATCCTAGGCACATCCTATCAGATCATTTTCCCCACCAAATCCGAGATCTCCGAGCCATGGGTCGACGACATGTGTCCTTTGACTCAACTCATCCAAGATCTCAGCAATAGGAAGATCTTCTTCTCCGCTACGTGCCGGTTCACAACAGCAACATGAAGAAGTCAACCCCCTCGATCAGGGCACATCGTCCATGCGCCTCCATCAGCAATCAATACGTGGCGTCCCCGCGTACAGGCGCATCCTATATATGCGCGCATGAGCAGCCAGCCTGCAAAACTATAAATAGAGGGATCATTTCCTTCTTTTACACACACACGGACCAATCTACGTGCATACATATAAACCTCCACAGCGAACAGACAGAGTTCGCCAACTTGGAAAGTCCTCTGCTTGACGTTCTTGTTGAAAGCCTGTGATATACGGGCTTGGTAGAGTTCGATGCGTTGTTGAGCTAGAAGACGCTTTTCGTCATGTGCCTCCAGTTCGCGCAGACGACGAAGTTGATTGTCTTCTTCTGTGAGTTGGTTTGTGATTGCTACGCGGAGTGAGGGCATCTAAATCTCGAGAGGCAGTACCGCTTCGCTCCCGTAGACCAAGGAGAATGGTGTGTTGCCTGTCGGGGTCCGTACCATTGTGCGGTAGGCCCAAAGACATTCGTCAAGCTTTTTATCCCAGTCGCATTTGTTAGATGACACGACCTTTTTGAGTAGCCTGACAATAGTTTTGTTGAACGCCTCTGCTAATCCGTTTGTTGCCGGATTGTAGGCGGTTGAAGCCACGTTTTGAATATGATTCTTGTCACAGAATCGGCTGAAGACATGGCTGATGAACTGAGGACCATTATCGTGGATGATCCTCCGGGGTACCCCAAAACGGTAGATGACGTGGAGCTTGATGAAGCTGATCACCCTGGAGATTTTTACTTCTGCCAGAGGAACTGCTTCTGCCCATTTGAAGAAGTAGTCGATGATTGCTAGGATGAAGCGGTGTCCTCTTGATGAAGGAGGGGTGATTGGTCCCATAATGTCCATTCCCTAAGCTTCGAAGGGCCAGGAGGCGACCGTAGGATGTAAAGGTTCGGACGGTATATGAATGAAGTCTGTATGAAGCTGGCACGTATGGCACTTCTTAGCATATTCAACAGCGTCAGCGGCCATGGTTGGCCAGTAATAGCCCATGTGTCGCAGTCGATCCTGCAACTTAGGACCGGGCTGTTGGACCCCGCAGGTTCCATCATGAGCTTCTCGAAGGGCTTCGGCTGCTTCTTCGTTAGACAAACATCGAAGGAGAAGTCCATCGTAGGAGCGCCGGTACAGTATTTTAGTAGCCGTATCGTAGTAGAATCGAAGAGAGCGTCTCCTGACCGAGACAACTTCTTTCGGGTCCTCTGGGAGAATTCCGTAGACAGCAAAGTCGATGAACGGGAATCTCCAATCCCGGACGTTAACACCGGCACCCGCTGACATAGCATGGGCCACTTGTGAGCGCAGGTTGTTTTTAGGACAGACCAAGTCTCGACCCACTACCGTGACGTAGTGTTGAGCTCCGAGGGGTGCCGCCAAAGAGGCTGCGAGGCCAGCCAGAGCATCGGCCTCTAGATTTTGTAGACGAGGTACGTGTTCGATGAAGAACCCAGTGAAGGTTGAAATGATGTTCAATGCAACTTTATGGTAGGGGATCAGATCTTCATGGCGAACCTCGTATTACCCTCTGATCTGATTTACGACGAGCTTTGAGTCACCGTAGGCTTCCAGATGTTTTACCTCCAGCTGTTGTGCTAGCTGGAGTCCCATAATGAGCGCATTGTACTCGGCCACGTTATTGGAGCACGACTTCGAAAGGGAGTAAGCACGCTGGATGACCAGCTGATCGGGGAGACTAGTACCACCCCCACTCCTGCGATGATTTGGCCTTTGGGGCCTGTTCTTGAAGCGCCATCGAAAAACATCCGCCAGACGGAGCCTTCTTCGGTGATGTTTGATTCTTGGACCTCATCCGGGATGTCTTCATAGAGTCTTAAGGACTCCGGGATGGGGTATGCAGCTAAGAAGTCGGCCAGAGCTTGACCCTTAACAGCCTTCTGTGGAACGAATACCATGTTGTATGGCGTTAGCAAGATCGCCCATGTGGCTAGCCGGGAGTTCAGTGATCCTGGCTTCGTCATGAGGACCCTGAGCGGATTGACTCGGGAAATGACATGAATTGTCTGGCCCGAGACATAATGACGAGTCTTTTGGATGGCAAATACCAGAGCCAAGCACTCCTTTTCAACGGGGTTGTTGGTTGCAGACCGTTTTCCCTTGTCCTCGAAGGCAGGGAAACTGACCCCCAGAAGACGAGCGTTGGCTGCCTTCTTCTTCGCGGCTTTGCTTCAATGATCAAGAAGCTCCAGTCGGGAGGAGGAGTAGAGTTGAGCCAGAGCTTGACTGTAGGCAGCATGTTCATGCTGCAGGAGGAGAGAAGCGCATGTTCTGGCATGCCCGGGGGCAGTCTGAAACAGGCCTGTCGGAAGCGTTCGATGAACACTCGAACTGTTTCCTTCTCCTTCTGGCGTATCTCTATAAGGGACGCCATTGTCATGTCCTTCCCACCGTCGTAGAAACGGTCGAGAAAGAGGTGCGTCAGGTCATCGAAGGACGGCGTCAGTGTTTGTGGTTTATACTTTGGAGGATAAACCACCTTGTTCCACTCGAGGGGATAAGGCTGGGGATGCCCATTTTCTGGCGCTCGTCTTGTCTCGTCTTGGACTCAAAGCGCTCGCGCAGGTCCCTGATCAACTCGACCACGTCTTCCGTGGAGCTGGGAGTCGGGGAAGGTGGTACCACCTGATGTTGAACATTTGAGGGCTCTGACGTCCGAGGTGCTTCTTGGCGACCTGCGTCCGAGGATACCCGTTGAAGGGGCACACTCGATTCTCCATTGACCCCTGGGTCGAGACCGGCAGAAGGTGTCCAGGTCAAAGCTGACCGTATCTCAAATACTGCCTGAGTCAGTGTTTGCATGGAGGCAGAGAGGGTTTTGAATCCTCCCTCCAGAGTATCTATTCGTCGGACGAGGTCCGTTGGTGGCGCATCAGACTCGACATCAGCCTCAGTCACGTTTACTATCATGACGCGACCGGGAGTGGATGGATGGATTGAGGCCTCACTCTTGGCCTCACTCCTTTGTAGGGGAGTTGCCTCTCCTGGAGCTTCGTCTGGGCTACCCCCGGCTATGTTCGGGAGAACATTCACCACAGGCGCATCTGCAAGGGCCTGATTACCCTCAGCTCCGTCTTGAAGGGCCTCTTCGTCTCCGGAACTCGGGTCCGTAGATGCTAGACTACCCCCAGCTATGTTCTGGAGGATATCCTCGTCTTCAGGGGCTTATGGGAGGCTGACTTCGCCTCGAGGATCTGCCCCAAGTGTGCTTTGGACACACTCGTCTTCGGAAGGAGGCTCGACAAGGGTCTGACTACCCCCAGCTTCCTCCAAGAACTTCTTTCTTGCTCGAGTGCCTTCGAACACTCCGGAGGATGAGACAGCTGTCTTGGTTTTCCTCGTCTGGCTCTTGGACGAGGAAGAGAGGCCGCCAGTCGTCTTTCGGACTGACGAGGAGTTGGAGATCATGTTGTATGAAGCAACCGTTGGTTCCTCTTCTGTTGACACCTTCTTCCCGAGGCGACGTCGGAGAGGTATTGATGATTGTAGCCGCTGGAACACCGACTGCCTTGGTGGGACTGCCGCTTTACAACAGCAATTGATGGTGACCACAGCACAAGTATGCCCCGTGAGAGGCGCATCGTGCTTGTCAGTCAACTCTCCTGATCAGCGTTTGTGAGTAATCACGTTATGCAGATCGTTGGAGGAGAGTGCCACCTTCGCACCCCCTTCAGGCGCATGGCAAGGCCAAGCGCCGGGGTGGTCAAGTGAGTGCTGTTCCCCCTGATCTAATACCAAACAGGCATCCCGATCAGTAGTGGAGGAACCACAGCATTTGGAGTGACTTGAACGGACCTCAAACGCACAACCAGAGGAGGCACGGGAGTTCAAGACCACTGGATTTGCCTTGCTCGACTTGGTTGTCCAAGCAGTAGATGCGTCCAAGTGAGACAAGGGCTTTGAAGGTCGGCTCGTTCTCGGCGCCGCAGCACTCGAGTCGACCTTGTACAACTTACCATCAGCAGCGCGCATGATTGTGAGCGCATGCTTCTGGCTTGTTGCTGTCATAGCACGTTTGGGACGCATGGCCCGGGCTGCCTTGGACTTCTTTGTACCAGGCCGCTGGGGCGCATAGTACTCAGAATCCAAATTCTCCTCGCCACTATAGCGAGTGAGTCTGTCAAAGACAGAGATCTTCTGTGGCACATCAGAGGTGATGCGCGGGGCATTGGCTGCGCCCCTGCTCCGTCGACGTATCTTCCTTGCCTGAGAGGGAGATGGCTAGGGAAAGTGGTTAGCCGCTCGTTTCCTCGAGAGATGCACTGCACCAGCGGGCGCATCTTGGTTGCTGAGGACGTCAGCAGGAAGGAAAGGCTGGATTGGCGCATCTCCTTCGGTGGTGGTGCCCGAGGCGTCGACCTTGCGCATCCAGACTCGGCGGGTCTTCTTCGGCTTCGGCAGCCGCTTCGAAGGACTCGCACTGCCTTCAGATATGAGCTCCTCATACGCCTGTTAATTGAGGCGTACAACCAGCGTCTTGTTGGAGGAGCCCACCTTCACGTCGTCGGATTGTGACACAGCTTTCTCATTGGAGGAGAAAAAGGTCCCCAGCAGAGTCGCCAGCTTGTTTGCCATTAAAATTCTTTGATTGCAAATTTTAATACAAACAGAATAGTGTTATAATATAGGACTTAGACGTAGTCCTAGGAGTACACTTTTGTTTAATCTGGGTTCCTTGTGCCAATAGAGTGAGTGGTAATGCGTTGACTCCGATGACGATCTGACGATGGTTATCGGTTCTCTGAAGGTCTGGATTGCTCTGGGTGCTGGAGCTTGCTGAGAGGAGGAAGACATTGAGTGTCTGTATCTGCCTCTATGGTGGTACAAAATCTTTGTCTGTTTGCTGTGGAGGTTGATATGTATACACATAGATTGGTCCGTGTGTGTGTAAAAGAAGGAAATGATCCCTCTATTTATAGTTTTACAGGCAGGCCGCTCATGCGCGCATATGTAGGATGCGCCTGTACGCGGGGACGCCACGTGTTGATTGCTGATGGAGGCGCATGGACGATACGTCCTGATCGAGGGGGTTGACTTCTTCATGTTGCTGTTGTGAACCGACACGTAGCGGAGAAGAAGATCTTTCTGTTGATGAGATCTTGGATGAGTTGAGTCAAAGGACACATGTCGTCGACCCATGGCTCGGAGATCTCGGATTTGGTGGGGAGAATGATCTGATAGGATGCGCCTAGGATTAGGCGCATGAGAAGACTTTGGCTCGTAGCCTTTAGGAGTCACGAACCATTCTGGGCGCATGGCTTTTGAGGCGCATGCAGAGCTTCAGTAGTGACTTTACTCCTATCTTTTGGGATCAGGGAGAAGTCTGGGGTGCATGGCTTTAGAGGCGCATACAGAGTTGTAACAGTGACTTTCCTTCTGTCTTTAGGGATCAGTGAAAAGTCTGAGGCGTACAGCTTTTGAAGCGTATGCATATTTGGGCGCATGGCTGCGAAGGCGCATGCGAGATGGTTGGGTGGCCACGTGGTAGTAGCCGTCGGAGGGGAGTAATGATGATGCTGACGTTGGCGATGCTTTGTCTTTTGAAAAAGCTGCCGACTGTTCAGACTTTGGGAGGCGTGATGCCAACTCTGTCAGTTCAGCATTTAATGTTTGTGACATTCGATGGACAGCTGAGTGGACGCGTCGGTTGGCGTTCCACTAGACGCATGGGGACGCATGGGGGCGTATCCCCTGTGATGCTTTTGGTACTGAAGGGCACGTCTAGGTGATGCACTTGATGTTAAAGGGCGCGTCTGTGTGATGCGCGGTCTGGCCGGCGCATCCGCTTCGTGAGACGTCTTTGATGGTGTAACTGTTACGTTCTTCGAGTCCTTTAAATAGCCGTTTTGACTTGGCTGAATTCGAAGCGTCCGGTTCATCCATTTAATGCAAATTCATTGCACGAAATTCGGAGAGCCATCCACTTGGCACATTAGTTTGATTTGCCCGGCCTATAAATAGTGGTATGGTGAGGGGGTTTGCTTCTCATTCTCTCATATCTTTTTGACATGAACTCGTTTACTCGAATGCATTCTGTTGACGAGATGCTCCCGAGGGTGAAGATGCGATGCAATGTCTTCATTGATGCACTTGAAGGTGACTGTTACATCCAAAAGTCGGAGTCGAGGGCTTCTGAGGCAGGCAGAAGGTGCCTGTTGCATCCAAAGATAGGGATGTACGAGCCTCGTCTCCGTTGTGCAGGAAGAGCTGTAGATCGGAATTGCGGTGCTACGGCTTTGGTGGCTCTTTCTTCCTTCAAAATGGGTATAGCCCATTCTGGTTGTGTTGAAAGCTGCTCCTTTGGTCGCGATTTCGATTACGGTCTTCCTTTGGCTTTGGAGGCTCTTTCGAAGCCTTCCCTGGCCACAGGTTGGCATGTGGTTCTTTTCCCTTCCTGGGCTAGAGGGTTGATTGCCACCCTCGTTCTGCTCAATAAATGCTTCATTAGTCGAAGCATTTATCAGGTGAGCCTGGCTGGGAGAGCGGCACATAACTGGGCTGCTGAAGGGATGCACATAACCGAGCTGCCCAAGGGATGCACATAACTGAGGATGCACATAACTGAGCTGCTGAAAAGGATGCGCCTTGCTGAGGGCGCATGGTGGGATGTGCCTGGCTGAGGGCGCATGTTGATTGCTGCGCCTACTTGAGGGCGCATGTTGGCTGCTGGCTGTAGACTTAGGATCTTTTCTTTGTAGAAATTTCTCCCTTGTACAGTCTTTCTTAGATATGTAATAGACTTTATATGTTAAGTAAAAAGTCCTCTTTCAATGTCTATATTTGTTGCTTTTTGCTGTGAAGCACTTTGTCCAAGCGTTGGCACATGTAGTCTGGCGCATAGACTTTCTGGTTCTGAAATTCTATGCTTCTACAAGCCCTGATCAGTGATGACGGGAAAGAGCTAACGATTAGGGTTCAATCCAACAAGCGGTTGTTAAATTCTATCAAGAATTTACAACCAAGCGATTACAGTGACGTATGGGTACCTAATATTCAAGCAAATTATTACTGAGGAAGGGAACAAATCCTCGTAAATAGGTTACTATAACAGAAATAGAAGCTATCGTTAACAAGGTTGGCATAATAAGGCGCCGGTCTAGGTGGGTTCAACGCCAAATTCTATAAGCAATACTGGGGTCAGCTTAAGGGACAGGTATTTCAGGTTGTTCAGGGTTCCTGCAAACTTTTGAAGGAAAAATGCACACACTTCTTTTTGATTCCAAAAAATGAAGGGGCTACGGAGTTGGGCGACTTCCGGCCGATTGCATGTGCAACTTCATCTACAAAATCATCACTCGCTGATGTGTAGTAGGATGCAGGATATCATGATTGGACTTATCTCGTTCAACCAATCAGCTTTTGTCATAGGAAGGTCCATCGTGGAACTGCCTACTCGCGCATGAGGGGGAGAAAATTTATAAGCCAGGGGCCAAGAAAAGCGCATAAACTTGACCT